>PITA01025006.1:0-25181 GCA_004023965.1 Spilogale gracilis
TTTTAAGGAATCTCCACACTGTTTTCCAAAGCGGCTGTACCAGTTTACATTCCCACCAACAGTGTAAGAGGGTTCCCCTTTCTCCGCAGCCTCTCCAACACTTGTTGTTTTCTGTCTTGTTAATTTTGGCCATTCTGACTGGTGTAAGGTGGTATCTTAGAGTGGTTTTGATTTGAATTTCCCTGATAGCTAGTGACGAAGCCAGCATTACTTTAATCCCCAAACCAGACAAAATCCCCATCAAAAAGGAGAACTTCAGATCAATAACTCTGATTAATATGGATGCCAAGATTCTTAACAAGATCCTTGCTAATAGGATCCAACAGTACATTAAAAAGATTATCCACCATGACCAGGTGGGATTTATCCCTGACATCCATGGGTGGTTCAACGTTCACAAATCAATCAATGGGATAGAACAAATCAATAAGAAAGAGAGAAGAACCACATGGTCCTCTCAATTGATGCAGAAAAAGCATTTGACAAAATACAGCATCTGTTCCTGATTAAAACTCTTCAAAGTATAGGGATAGAGGGACCATTCCTCAACCTCATGAAAGCTATCTACGAAAAACTGACAGCAAATATTATTCTCAATGAGAAAAGCTGACAGCCTTCCCATTGAGATCAGGAATAAGCAAGGATGCCCACTCTTGTCACTATTCCCATTGAGATCAGGAATAAGCAAGGATGCCCACTTCAACATAGTGTTAGAAGTCCTAGTAACAGCAATCAGACAACAAAAAGAAATAAAAGGTATTCAAATTGGCAAAAAATGTCACGTGGAAAGTTTGATAATAGAAGTATTGCATAGTTAAATTATTGTTTTGGAATGTAATCCAAGAGAGGTAGAAATAATGGACTGGAAGAGTAAAAATCTGAGGCAGGGAGATGAATTAGAAAGAAATGACTCATGAATGTTAATTCATGTTAAGTGGCTCAGTTGGCAAATAGACTTTGGCATATAATTTATTCTGAGTAATGCTCTGTAAAATATAACTTAATAGATTAATGATCAATTTAGAACTTTTATGATTCTATAGACATAGGTTCAAGTAATTTGTAAAAAAATTGCTTTTTCTGTTTTTTTTTAATTTTTGAGTGAAATAAAATGTGCATATTCAGTTGAAAAATAATATTAAAACCAACACCCGTGTACCTGCAACCTAGTTATATCAGAATCTTAGAAGCCCCTAATGTTCCCTCTGCCATTACTGTATCCCTCTTCTAGAAGTAACCACTATCTTGATCAATATAAACTCTCTTGATTATAATTATTGGTTATCGCCTCTGTATGTCTACATAAACAGTGTTCCTTTTCCTATTTCTTATTAATAAATGGAATCATACTCTTCTAATGGAATCATACTCTTCTAATGATTTGCTTTATTAGCTCAGCATTATATTTTGCAGATCTGTCAACATTAATGTATATAGTGGTGGTTCATTACTTTTTATTGCTGTATACTATTTCACTGACTATACTGTGATTTAGTTAGCTAGTATATTATGGCTAGATTTTGGCTATTTAAAGTATTTTTCCTATTATGATATCATGGTGTACTAGACTCATTTTATGTGCCCTTCTACAGATCTTCTAGCCCCTCCTACCCAACCCTTTCCCACTTTCATGCCTCCTCAGTAACTATTCATATTATTTCTGTGGTCATCAATCCCAGAAGCTGTTTTTGTCACAGACTAATAAGCACACACGACAGTAACTATCAAGAAGAGATTATTGTGTCATGCACCATCTGGACTAGACCATAAGAGCTCTGGTTTCCACCTTGGAAGAACCAGTTGACACGATATGGAGATTAGTGAAGCCAGTTTCATGCAGAACATTCTTTGGCCAGGATAAGAAGAAAGAGAGAGGGGTGCCTGGGTGGCTCAGTTGGTTAGGCAACTGCCTTCAGCTCAGGTCATGATCCCGGAGACCCAGGATCGAGTCCCATATCGGGCTCCCTGCTCAGCGGGAAGCCTGCTTCTCCCTCTCTCACTCCCCCTACTTGTGTTCCCTCTCAGGCTGTGTTTCTCTCTGTCAAATAAATAAAATCTTCACCAAAAAAAGAAGAAAGAGAGGAAGGAAGTAGAAGATAAATTGTTCTCTTTGTCCTCCCTCCCCCAACAGACTGTATTAAGATGAAGTCACTTCATAAAGCCTCTTTAAAGACATTGTGTGAGAAGGCATCATTTACTATGTTTGACAAGGTCATGAATAGTTTTTCTCTCCTATTCTCCCTACTTCACTTTAATTTTAAAAACGTTTTTATGGCTTATTTTAGATATTTTTTCTTCACTGGTGTTTCCCTTTCATTGCATTCCCTAATAAAGCCTGAGCACATAAAATTTTCCCTCAGGATCCATTTTCTAGGGGGCCTGGCATAAGACAGCAATTCTTTCTTTCTTTCTTTCTTTCTTTCTTTCTTTCTTTCTTTCTTTCTTTCTTTCTTTCTTTCTTTCTTTCTTTCTTCCTTCCTTCCTTCCTTCCTTCCTTCCTTCCTTCCTTCCTTCCTTCCTTCCTTCATCTCTCTCTCTCTCCCTCCCCTCTCCCCTCCCTCCCTCTTTCATAGTACATGTGCAGTTACTTCAGAATATGTACCTAGAAGTATAATTGCATACTTGTGACTGTGTTGTTGTAGAATTGATGAATTGTAGTAAATGCTCAGATTTACTAAGCAATGCCAAACTGTTTTTCAAAATGTTTTTTGTTCATGTATACTTTTATTAACAGTGTATAGGAATTGCTGTTGCTTTGCAACTTCTCCAAAACTTGATGTTATCTATGCTTTTAATAGTTTTTAAAGATTTTATTTATTCAAGACAGTGAAAGAGTGAAAGAGTGAATGTGTGAGCTTGAGCAGGAGGGAGGGGCAAGGGAGAGGGAGAAGCAGACTGCCTACTGGACAGGGAGCTGGACACAGGCCTCAATCCCAGGACCCTGACATCATTATCTGAGCAGATGGCAGACACTTAACTGACTGAACAACCCAGGAGTCCCTGATTTTAACACTTCTAATTTGGTGGATATATATAATGGTTTTTTTGTTTGCTTTTCCTAAGCCTTTTATTGAATACAAATGAGGTTGAGAATATTTTCACAGGACATTAGTATTTCATTCTTATGTAAAATGCTTATCCATGTCTTTTGCACATTATCTACTGGTATAGCTGTCTTTTCTTTCTGATAGAATGGAGTTCATTTAAAAAAAAATATTTCACAGAGAGAAACACAGCAAGAGAGGGCACACAAGCAGGAGGAGTGAGAGAGGTAGAAGCAGGCTTCCCGCTGAGCAGGGAGCACAATTTGGACCTTAGCCGAAGGCAGTAGTTTAACCAACTGAGCCACCCAGGCAACCCTAGAATGAAGTTCTTTATATATTTGGAGAGTAAAACTTTCTTGGTTATATGTCTTTCAAATATGGTCTTCTACTTTTTTTCCTTCCTATATGAATTGTTATTTATTCCTTCACCTTTCAATGCATGATCTCCTCTGTTCCTTTCATGATGCAATGTTTTTTTCTGTTTTAAATCTGGTTTACATATATATGTGGTTTTTCTTCATTTTCTATTTTGTACTATATGTTTATAGTTGCTCCAGTATCATATTGTCTTTGTTATTATATGTTCATAAGTTGTGTTGGAAATCAATAGGTCAAGTCTTCCTTCCTTCTTCTTCTGCACTACTTTTTCTTTTTTTGATTCTTTATTTTTTCAAGTGACACATCAACACACACACATGCACGTGCTAACCTCTTAGGATTTTGTTTGGAATTGCATTAGATATTTATTTTTATTTTTATTTAAAATCAATTAATTTGGACCTGGGTGACTCAGTCATTAAGTGACTGCCTTTGACTTGCGTCATGATCCCAGAGTCCCAGGATTGAGCCCTGCATTGGGCTCCCTGCTTAGCCGAATATCTGCTTCTCCCTCTCTCACTCCCCCTGCTTGTGTTCCCTCTCTAGCTGTGTTTCTCTCTGACAAATAAATAAATAAAATATTTAAAATAAATTAATTATCATACAGTGTATTATTAATTAAAGGTAGAGTTTAGTGATTCATTAACTGCATGTAACATGCAGTGTTCATTCCATCAAGTGCCCTTCTTAATGCCCATCACCCAGTTACCCCATCCCCCCCACTCACCCTCCAGCAACCCTCAGTTTGTTTCCTATAGTTAAGAGTCTCTTATGGTTTGTCTCCCTCTCTGATTTTGTCTTATTGTAATTTTCCTTAACTTCCTCTAGGTTCATTTGTGTCTTAAATTCCTTTTACTATCGAATCATATCATATTTGCCTTTGTCTGACTGACTTCTTTCACTTAGCATAATACCCTCTAGTTCTATCCACATCATTGCAAATGGCAAGATTTCATTCCTTTTGACAGCTGAGTAATATTCCATCATGGATATAAATATATATATAGTCCTTTCCTGTATTTTGGGTATTGTGGACATTAATATTGCTTCTATAAATGTTGGGATGTATGTGCCCCTTCAAATCACTATGTTTATCCTCTGGATAAGTACATAGTAGTGCAATTGCTATGTGATAAAATATCTCTATTTTTAGCTTTTTGGGGGAACCTCCATAATGTTTCCCAGAGTAGTTGTACTAGTTTGCATTCCTACCAAATATAAGAGAGTTCTCATTTTTCTGTATCCTCACCAAATCTGTTGTTTTATGACTTGTTCATTTTTAGGCATTCTGATTGGTGTGGGGTGGTTTATCATTGGGGTTTTTATTTGTAATTACCTGATGCTGAGTGAAGTTGAGCATTTTTTCATATGTCTGTTAGCCTTTTCTACGGATTCTTTGGAGAAATTTCTGTTCATGTCTTCTGCTCCTTTGTTAAACTGGATTATTATTTTTGGGGTGTGTGTGGAATTTGGTACGTTCTTTACAGACTTTGGATTCGAGCCCTTTATCTGATAAGACATTTGCAAATATCATCTTCCACGCTATAAGCTGTCTTATAGTTTTGTTGATTGTTTCCTTTGCTGTGCAAATTTTTTTATCTTGATGCAGTCCCAATAGTTCACTTTTTATTTTGTTTTCCTTTCATTTGAAGACACGTCTAGAAAGAAGTTGCTGTGGCCAAGGTCAAAGAAACTTCTGTCTGTGTTCTCAAGGATTTTGATGGATTTCTCTCTCACATTTAGGTGTTTCAGCCATTTTGAGTCTTTTTTTGTGTATGGTATAAGAAAATGGTCCAGTTTTATTCTTCTTCATGTGGTTATCCATTTTTCCAACACCATTTGTTGAAGAGACTGTCTTTTTTTCCATTGGATAGTCTTTCCTACTTTGTCAAAGATTAGTTCCCATAGAGTTGAGGGTCCATTTCTGGGTTCGCTATTTTGTTCCATTGATCTATGCGTCTTTTTGTGCCTATATCATACTGTCTTGATGATTACAGCTTTGCAATACATTTTGAAGTCCAGAATTGTGATGGCTTCAGCTTTGGTTTCCTTTTCCAATATCCCTTTGGCTATTTGAGGTCTTTTCTGGTTTCCATACAAATTTTAGGATTGTTTGTTCCAGCTCTGTGAAAAATGTTGATGGCATATTGATAAAGATTACGACGACCATGTAGATTGCTTTGAGTAGCACAGATATTTTAACACTATTTTTCTTCCAATCCATAAGCATGCAGTGCTTTTCCATCTTTTTGTGTCTTCTTTAATTTCTTCCATAAATGTTCTATTATTTTCATCAGTACAGATTCCTTACCTCTTTGGCTAGTTTTTTTCCCCCCCTTATTACATTATTTTATTTTTCCAGTGCTCCAACTTTAATTGTTTTTGCACCACACCCAGTGCTCCATGCATTATGTGCCCTCAATAGCCACCACTAGCCTTACCGATCGCTCCACCCCCACCTCTCACGACCCTCAGTTTGTATCTGAGTCCAAAGTCTCTCATGTTTCGTCTCCCTCCCCAATTACCCCATTTCCCATTTCCTTTCCTTCTTGTACTATCCTCCATATTACTCTTATGCTCCACAAATAAGTAAAACCATATGATATTTGGCTTTATCTGCTTAGCTTATTTCACTCAACATAATCTCCTCCAATCTGGTCCATGTTGTCACAAGTGCGGGATATTCATCCTTTTTGATGGAGGCATAATATTCTATTGTATATATGGTCCATATCTTCTGTATCCATTCATCTGTTGAAGGGCACCTTGGCTCTTTCCACAGTTTGGTGATTGTAGCCAGTTCTGCTATGAACAATGGGGTACATATGGCCCTTCTCTTCACTACATCTGTATTGTTGGGGTAAATATGCAGTAGTACAATTGCAGGGTCACAGGGTAGCTCTATTTTTAATTTTTTTCTAGGAATCTCCACACTGTTTTCTAAAGTGGCTGAAACAACTTGCATTCCCACCAACAGTGTTAGAGAGTCCCCCTTTCTCCACAGCCTCTTCAAAACTTGTTGCTTTCTGTCCTGTTATTTTGGGCCATTCTGACTGGTGTAAGGTGGTATCACAATGTGGTTTTGATTTGAATTTCCCTGATGGCTAATGATGACAAACATATTTTCATGTGTCTGTTAGCCATTTGTATGTCTTCTCTGGAGAAGTGCCTCTTCATGTCTCCTGCCCATTTTTTTGATGTGGTAATCTTTATTTTGGTTATTGAGTTTGAGGAGTTCTTTATAGATCTCAGATATCAGCCCTTTGTCCATAATGTCATTTGCAAATATTTTCTCCTACTCCATGGGTTGCCTCTTTGTTTTGTTGACTGGTTTCTTTGCTGTGCAGAAGCTTTTTATTTTGATGAAGTCCCAAAAGTTCATTTTAGCTTTTGTTTCCTTTGCCTTGGGAGACAGGTCTTGAAAGAAGTTGCTGTGGCCAATGTCAAAGAGTTTACTGCCTATGTTCTCCTCAAGGATTTTGATAGGTTCTTGTCTCACTTTGAGGTCTTTCATCCATTTAGAGTTTATCTTTGTGTGTGGCATAAGAGAATTGTCAAGTTTCACTCTTCTGTATGTAGCTGTCCAATTTCCCCAGCACCACATATTGAAGAGACTGCCTTTTTTTCCACTGGATATTTTTTTTTCTGCTTTGTCAAAGTTTATTTGACCATAGGTTTGTGGGTCCATATCTGGACTCTCTACACTGTTCCATTGATCTATGTGATGTTTTTGTGCCAGTACCATGCTGTCTTGGTGATTATGGCTTTGTAATAAAGCTTGAAATCAGGTAACGTGATGCCCCCAGCTTTTTTTTTTTTCAACATTTCCTTAGTAATTCAGGGTCTTTTCTGGTTCCATACAAATTTTAGGATTGTTTGTTCCAGCACCTTGAAAAATATTAGTGGAATTTTGATCAGAATGGTATTGAGAGTATAGATTACTCTGGGCAGTATAGATATTTTAACAATGTATATTCTTCCAATCCATGAGCATGGAATGCTTTTCCATCTTTTTGTGTCTTCTTCAGTTTATTTCATGAGTGTTCTGTAGTTCCTTGAGTACAGATCCTTAACTTCTTTGGTTAGGTTTATTCCAATTTATCTTATGGTTTTTGGTGCTATAGTAAATGCAATCAATTCTTTAATTTTCCTTTCTATATATTCATTGTTAGTGTATAAAAACACAACTGATTTTGGCACATTGATTTTGTATCCTGCCACATTACTGAATTGTTGCATGAGTTCTAGTAGTTTGGGGGTGGAGTCTTTTTGGTTTTCCACATAAAGTATCATGTCAACTGTGAAGAGGGAGAGTTTGACTTCTTCATTGCCAGTTTGAATACATTTTTTTTGTTATCTGATTACTGTTGCTAGGAACTCTAACACTATGTTGAACAATAGTGGCAAGAGTGGGCATCCTTTTCTTGCTCCTGATCTCAATGCGGAGGCTGTCTGCTTTCCCTCAGTGAGAATGATATTCGCTGTGGGTTTTTGGCAGATAGATTTTATGAAGTTGAAGTATGTTCCCTCTTTCTCTATACTTTGAAGAGTTTTAATCAGGAATGAATGCTGCATTTTATCAAATGCTTTTTCTGCATCAATTGAGAGGACTACATGGTTCTTCTCTCTTCTCTTATTTATTTGTTCTGTCACTGATTGATTTGCGAATGTTGAATCATCCTGCATCCCAGGGATAAATCTCACCTGGTCATAGTGGATTTTTTTTAATGTTCTGTTGTATTTTATTAGCTAGGAACTTGTTGAGAATCTTGGCATCCATATTCATCAGGGATATAGGTCTGAAGTTCTCCTTTTTGATGGGGACTTTGCCTGATTTGGGTATTAAAGTAATGCTGGCTTCATAGAAAGAGTCTGGAAGTTTTCCTTATGCTTCTACTTTTTGAAACAGCTTCAGGAGAATAGGTATTATTTCTTCTTTGAATGTTTGGTAGAATTCCCCAGGGACTCTGTCAGGTCCTGAGCTCTTGTTTTTTGGGACATTTTTGAACACTACTTCAATCTCGTTAGTAGATATTTGTCTAGTCAGGTTGTCAGTTTCTTCCTGTTTCAGTCTTGGAAGCTTATAGGTTTCCAGGAATGCATCCATATCTTCTAGGTTGTTTAACTTACTGGATATACCTTTTAATAATATTTTCTCATGATTGTTTCTATTTCCTTGGTGTCATTTGTGATCTCTCCCATTTCATCCATAATTTTATTTATTTGAGTACTCTCCCTTTTCTTTTGGATTAGTTTGGCCAATGGTTTACCAATCTTATTAATTATTCCAAATATCCAACTTCTAGAGTTGTGGATTTGTTCTACTGTATCTCTAGTTTCTAATTAGGTGATCTCTCCTCTAAACTTAATTTTTTCCCTTCTTGTGTGTGCGGTTGGCTTAATTTGTTGTAGATTTTCTAGTTCTTTAAGGTGCAAAGAGAGTTGGTGTATTCAAGATTTTTCAATTTTTTTGAGTAAGGCTTGGATGGTTATGTCTTTCCCCTTGAGGACCACCTTTGCAATATCCTATAAGTTTTGGATTGATGTATCTTCATTCTCACTGGTTTCCATGAAATGTTTATGTTCTTCTTTGATTTTCTGGTTCATCCAAACATTCTTGGGCAGGATAATCTTTAGCTTTCTGGGGTTAGAATTCCTTCTAAACTTTTTGTTGTGGTTGAGTTCCAGTTTTAAGGTGTTATGGTCAGAGAATATGCAGGGAATAATCTTAATCTTTTGCTATCAATTGAGCCCTGATTTGTGACCTAGTATGTGGTCTATTCTGGAGAAAGTGCCATGTGCATTCTTGAAGAATGTGTATTCCATTTTTTTACGGTGGAATTTTTTGAATATATCTTTGAGATCCATCTGGTCCAATGTGTCATTAAAAGCTCTTGTTTCTTTGTTGATTTTATGTTTAGATGATCTGTCCATTGCTGAGAGTGGCCTGTTAAGATCTCCTACAATTAATGTATTTGTATCAATATGACTCTTTATTTTGCTTAACAGTTGGCTTATATAGTTGGCTGCTCTCATGTTGGGGGCATAAGTATTCACAACTGTTAGATCTTCTTGGTGAATAAACCCTTTATAATGATGTAGTATCCTTCTGTATCTCTGACTACAGTCCTTAGATTAAAATATGTCTTATCTGATATGAGGATCGCTACCCCAGCCTTGTTTTGAAGCTTATTGGCATAGAAGATGGTTTTCCCTCTCCCCACTTTCTGTCTGGATGTGTCTTTAGATTCAAAATGTGTCTCTTGTAGGCAGCATATGGATGGGTCCTGTCGTTTTATCCAGTCTGCAACCCTTGCTGTTTTATGGGAACACTTAGGCTATTCACATTGAGAGTGATTATTGAAAGATACATTTTTATTGACAACCTGTTGCCTGTGAAGTCTTTGTTTCTATAGATTGTCTCTGTAAATTTCTGTACTGTGCATTCTTGGGTCCTTTCCTTTTTTTACAGAACCCCCTTAATTTTTCTTGTAGTGCTGGCTTGGTGGTCACATAATCTTTTAGATTTTGCCAGTCCCAGAAGCTCTTTGTCTGTCCATCGATTTTGAATGTCACTCTTCCTGGGTAGAGTATCCTTGGCCGCATATTTTTTTATTTAGTTTCATAAATATGTCTTCCCAGCTCTTTCTGTCTTGTCAGGTTTCTGTGGACAGGTCTGATGTTAATCTTATTGTCCTCCTTCTGTATATAAGGGATCTTTTCGCCTAGATGCCCTTAAGACATATTCTTTGAATTTATGATTTGTGAATTTCACAATTACATGCCTGTGGGTTTTTCTAGTCTCATTGATTTGGAGAGTGTCCTCTGCCTCTAGGATACGAACATTGTTTCATTCCCAGGATTAGTTAAATTTTCATCCAAGATTTTTTCAACTCTATCTTCTAGTCCTCTCTGTATATATCCCCTCAGGGATCCCAATAATGCTGATATTGGACCATTTTATGGCATCATTTATTTCCCTAATTCTATTTCATGGAATTTTAGCGGTGTGTTCCAAGACTTCTCCTGCTCCTCCTCTCAATCAGTCTGTCTTCTAGATTACAAATGTGATCTTCTGCTTCACTTACTATAGCTGTTAGAGTATTTAGATTAGGTTGGATCTCACTGATAGCATTTTTACCCTCTGCCTGGTTGGCTTTTACTTCTGCCCTTAGAGCTTCTATCTTGCCACTAATGGTCTTTTCCAACTGAGCCATTGCTTGGATAATAGCTACCCTGAATTCCATTTCTGTCATATTGTTTGTGTCTTTATGAAGCAATTCTGTGACAGAGATTGCTATCCCTGAATTTTTCTTCTTTTGGGTGTTTCTCCTCCATGTCATTTTGGTGCGGGGTGGTTGAGGGGATGTATAGCTAAATATATCAACCACAATCCAGGCAAATTGCCCATTGGAAGATTTTGAAGCAATCAGAAGTCTCCACCAAAAAGAAAGAAGAAAGAAAAAAGAGAGAGAAAAGTGAAAAAAAGAAAGGAAAAACCCAGCCAAAATAGGCCCCAAAGGTAGGATTTATATAGCACAAAACCAAAAAGGATTAAACAAAAGCCCATCAAAAATAAAAGAAATGTGGGGTGCTTGGGTGGCTGAGAGGGTTAAGCCTCTGCCTTTGGCTTAGGTCATGATCTCAGGGTCCTGGGATCGAGTCCCACATCAGGCTCTCTGCTCAGTGGGGAGCCTGCTTCTCCCTCTCTCTCTGCCTGTCTCTCTGCCTATTTGTGATCTCTCTCTCTGTCAAATAAATAAATAAATAAATAAAATCTTTAAAAAATGGAAAAAAAAAAGAAAGGAGAAAAAAAAAAAGCAAAACCCATCCCTAATGACACCCAAGAATAAGATTTATATAGTACAAAGGCAAAAACAAATAAACAGAAATACTGACAGAAGAAGATGGGAAGGTGGCTACAAACCCTACATGTGGGTGAGGAAAGTATTTCAGTTCCTCCTGGTTGTATCTTGTTATTTTTGTTAGAGGACTCAAATTTTTAGAGATATAGGGAAATTAAAACTAGTTTATATATAGTGGTATTATTGAATAGGAAAGAAGGATTACCTTGAAGTTATATCTATATGTACATTTAAAAGAAAGCCGGGTTGCCTGGGTGGCTCAGAGGGTTAAGCCTCTGCCTTCAGCTCGGGTCATGATCTCATCATCCTGGGATTGAGTCCCATGTCAGGCTTTCTGCTCAGTGGGGAGCCTGCTTCCCCCTCTTTCTCTGCCTGCCTTTCTGCCTATTTGTGATTTCTTTCTATGTAAAATAAATAAATAAAATCTTTAAAAAAATAGAAGAAAGAAAGAAAGAAAGAAAGAAAGAAAGAAAGAAAGAAAAAGAAAGAAAGAAAGAAGACAAGTATATGCATGGAAAATGTTCAATTTAAAAAGTTATTGTGTAATATTTTATTAAACATCAAGTTGTAATAATATGTAGGTTAAAAAATGAACAAGAATTGTGAGAACAAATGTAAAACAAAAAAAAAAAACAATTAAAAATAAAAAAGAAAAGAAATAAAAAAAAACCGAATACCTGTACCTATAAAATATACAGGTTTTGGGACAGTATCGGGAGCTTAATATACTGTTTTATCCCGGATGTAGGGATTTCACAGTTTTATGGAGACTTTGGTGGTTGTCCTCTTGTTCTTTTGGCTTGCCTTCTGGGGGAATGACCATCCATCTTTTTTTCATTCAGACTTGGTTGGTCTGAGTCACCCTGCCCTTTATCAAGGGCCTGGGTTCTATGGAAACCAATTGTTCAGGCTTTTGTTCTCTGCAAAATTTTGTTCTTTTGTGGGGTTTTTTGTGGCTTTTTGGAGAGTCAGAGCAAAATAAGCTATCCGCACCCAGACCTCTTTCTCAGAGACAAACCTCAGTCTTCTCCCCTCTGGATGGTCCAGAACACACATACTCCTCCTCTGCACACTGCCCTGACCACCACCACCTCTCACAGGTTGTCTATACCTTGATTCTCAGCCACAATATTCACCTGAGGCTCCACGTCCCTTCACCCTCATGCCACAGAAAAGGTGAGCGATATTGGTTTGTGTAAGCCTGCCATTGCTGGGACCGCTGTCTGGAGCCCACACCCACACTGAGTGCACTGGGATCTTGCAGTCCTGAATGTCATGAGCTGAGGGTCCTCTGATGTGGGCAGTGTGTGCCCAGCCCTAGCAGTGGTGCAAGCAGTGGAAAGCCACGGGCTCCAGATCCAGTGGTGGTGCAAGCCACAGAACACTGCAGGCTCAGGGAGTCCCCGTCGAGTTTGCCCAGGTGCCGGGCTTCAGCCCTCCTGGGAACACAATTTGTGTCTTTGCCTGTGGCTGTCAGATTCCATCAGTTGCCCCTTAAGACCATTTGTTTTTGCGTGCTTTTAGCCAGACTCCAAGTTGATACAGGTCCCCAAGCCCAGGGCACTTTCATATTGGGGTATTACTTTCCAGTGTGTCACGTCTGGTGGCTCCCTCTCTCTTCTATTTATCCTCCAATATCAGTCCTAGCATTCCCACTCTGCTTTACCTCTCCACTCATGCTCTTCTGCCCCCTTAGAGATCCAGAAGTGTGTAGTCTTACATCTCACGCTGATTTCATGGGTGTTCAGAGTGTTCTGGTAGATACTTAGCTCACTTCAGGGGATGCATTGAAACAGGGTTTCCCACCTCTCTGCCATCTTGTCCCCATTCCCCCACCAGTAAGGGATTCTTTATTGTCTTTTATGCTTTTTCCAAGCTTTACAATCGTGTTTTGAATTCTAATTCTGACATCTTACTTATATCCATATTGATTTAATCCCTGGTATTGAGTACTCCCTCTGTCCTTTATTTTAGGGTGAGTTTCTCTGTTGTATCATATGTCTAGCAATGAATAGATGAAAGAGAGAAAAAAGATAACAATAGTAACAACAGAAAAATATAAACAAAACAAACCAGAATAAAACAGAAGTAAAACAAAATAAGAAAATATCAAACAAGAAGTAAAACAGAACAGAACAATAAACTAGATTCTGGCTGTCTTTTTGGTCTGTTTGTTTAAAGAAACTAGATCGCAAAATAGGAAAGAAAGAAAAACTTATGTATATACAAAATAAAATAAAATGCAATGAAAGGAAACCAAAAATAAAATAAACACATATATAGCACATATATAAAAATAAAAAATAAAACAAAATTAAAAAGGAATTGATGAAATGAGGAAATAGTTGAGAAAAAATAAAACTCGAAGTCTAAAAAATTATAATTAAACAAACAAACACGAATGCTATATACTTTTTTCCCCAAGAGCTGAAGTTTTGCTGTTCTCTATGATCAGTAAACTTGGTGTTAGTTTGTTTGTGCTGGTCTTCTAGGGGAGGGTCCTGTTGCCTTTATTCTCAGGTGTTCTTGTCCTGTTGGAATTGTATCCCCCTTATCAGGGGGCTGGGGTCAGTGTAAGCCACTCCAGATTCCACTATGTGGTGCTGTTTTGCTTCTGGAAGTCTTAGAGCACCAATTGCTACCGTGGGGATAAAAAGACTGGCACCCTGCTCTCTGGCCCTGGATCTGAAAGTTCATGTGCCCTAACATCAGTGAGCCCTTATGGGAAAGCACTCAATCACTTTTTTCTCCCTGGTTTCTCCCTTAGCTCTATGTCCACCTAGTATCTGACCTAAAATTTTTATCTCAGACATATAACCCAGTTTTGAGTCTCCCAACTACTGACTCTGGAGGTGGAGACCCATGCCATTCCTCCAGGGGATAGAAGGGGTTCTTGCCATGCTTCTGCTTTTTGCTAGGACATTGCACAGAGAATGGTGGCCCAAGGGTGCAATGCTGAGCAGAAAGCCATTGCCTAGGCTCACTGTATTCAGCTGGCTTCCTTGCTACAGTGCTTAGGAACTTTGCTGCACTCAGGCATCCCGGTTATTTTTGTGGCCCCAAGGATCTTGACACCATAATACCTCACCTGACATTCTGCCCTGCTTTGCCACCTGAACACCTTCAAGTAAGGGACATCCCCAAGTATAACAGAAAAAAAAGTTCTGATTTTGTGCTCTGCTGCTTACTTTCTGGTAGCCTGCTTAAGAGCTCCCTCCCCTCCATGGTTTTTCTTCCAATATATCACCCCAGATTCATATCTCTACACCTCCTACCTTGTGAAAAGTGGTCACTTTTCAATTTGTAGAACTGTAGCAATTCTTTTCTTAGATCTCTGATGGATTTCTCAAGTGTTCAGAATGATTTGATAACTATCCAGTTTGAATTCCAGGGACCAGGCCAAATTAGGATTCCCTACCCCTCTGCCATCTTAACCCCACTTTCAGAATTGCATTAGATCTTTAGAACAATTTATACTTGAAGAAAATGATCATTTAATGAATTTTCTTGTTTATACAGTACTTGTCTTTTTTGGTATCCATCTCATGAAATCATAGAAGAATGTTCTCTTTTTATTTTATTTTTTTAATTCTTGGAACAATCAACATAAGTTTGAATTGTTTGTTCATTTAATGTATGGTAGTACTCACTTATAAAGTCACCAGACCTAGATTTCTCTTTTATCAAATGTTTTTAAACTATATTTTAATTTCTTTAATTTTTTAATAATGTATTATTTGTTTCAGGCATACAGGTCTGTGATTCATCTGCCTTACACAATTCACAGCACTCTCCATAGCACATACTCTCCCCAGTGTCCATCACTCAGCCATCCCCTCCCTCGTATCTCCCTCCCCCCATCAATTTATTTAATTATTAAAAGGCTATTTGGGTTTATTTTTTTTTTTGGTGCTTATATACTTCTTTTCTTTTAAAAAATATTTTATTTAATTTATTTGACACAGAGAGATATCACAAATAGGCAGAGAGGCAGACAGAGCAAGAGGGAGAGCAGGCTCCCCACTGAGCAGAGAGCCAGATGTGGGGCTCGATCCCTGAGATCATGACCTGAGCCAAAGGCAGAGGCTTAACCTTCTGAGCCATCTAGGTGCCCCATGGTGTTATATACTTCTAAGCATTTATTTATGTCATGTGTATCTTCAAATTCATTGACATAACAGTTTGTATTTGTACTTTACTTTTATGTATTTCATTTTTGTTATACCTGATTAATGCCCACTTTTCCATTCCTAATATAGCAAATTTTTCCTGTTTCTTCTTGATTAATTTTGCCAAAATTTTGTCTTCTTATTTCCTATGAAGCACATTTTGACATTATTACCTCCATTTTATATCTTATATTTCATTAAGTCCTGATTTTAGCTTTATTGTCTTCCTTCTATTTTTATATTTTATTTTGATATTCTTCTTCTAATATTTAGGTTGCATATTTAGCTCATTAATCTTGAAACTGCCTTCTTTTCAACTTTTTTTTTTGGATTAAGATATAAATACAAAGAACTATAAAAGCATATGTATCCAGTTTAATGAATAATTACTAAGTAACCAGTATTCAGATCAAGCAACAGAAAACTAGCACCTCCAGTAATTCTCTGTGCAAGTCATCCCTCATCATAGTCCTGTCTCTGCCCTCAGATTTTATCATTATCATGATAATGTGTATATAAGACTTGTATTTATTTAAAATTTTATGGCTTAATGTGAGCTCTTAAACAACACAGTTTAACCTTCTCTGGTTTTGAACTTACATATGAGGAAATAATACCTAATGTATCTTTTAGAAACTTTATTTTTTGCCTAATATTTTATCTATTAGATTCATTCTTTTACTTCTAGTGTTGTATTCAGTTTTGTGAATATATCTAAAATCACATATCCAGTGTGGTTTTAAACATTTGATTTATTGTCAGTTTTTTGCTATCACAAATAACCCTGTTACAAATATTCTTGTACATTTCTCTTGGGGCAAATGTGCAAGAATTTCTCTATGTAGTAGGTGCAGAATTGTTTATCCAAATGGTATGTGTAAGTTATCCTTTAATAGAATATGGTAAATAGTTTATCTAAGTGTTTATATCAGCTTGCATTCCTATCAGGTACCAATTTTCACTTTACAAGTAGTGTAGAGTGTATGAGAGTACTCATAATTTCATACTGAGTCTCCTCTAACTTATTAAATATTCCCAATCTGTTATGTGTATAATGTATTAAATTTTATTTTATAATGAACATTCCCTGGGGTGCCTGGGTGGCTCAGTGGGTTAAAGCCTCTGCCTTTGGCTCAGGTCATGATCTCAGGGTCCTGGGATCAAGGCCCACATTGGGTTCTCTGCTCAGCAGGCATCCTGCTTCCTTCTCTCTCTCTGCCTGCCTCTCTGCCTACTTGTGACCTTTCTCTCTGTCAAATAAATAAATAAAATCTTTTAAAAAACTTATATAATGAACATTCCTGATTGTTAATAAAACCGGACTTCTATTTAATTTTTTTCTAGTCTGATCATTTTGAGTAGTACATTTTAATCTTAGTACTACCTTATTTCATTTTACATACTTTTTAAAAAATTTTGTTTTAATTCCAGGGGCATTAACATGCAGTTATATTAGTTCTAGGTGTACAATATGGTGATTCAACAATTACATACATTTCCCAGTGTTCTTCACAATAAATTCACTTCTTAATCCCCATTACCTACTTCACCAATACACCCCACCCACCTCCCCTCTGGTAATCATCAGTTTGTTCTCTACAGTTAAGAGTCTGTTTCTTAACTTGTCTCTTTTCTTTAAACGTTTGGCCATGTGTTTTATTTCTTAAATTACATATGTGAGTGAAATCATTTGATATTTGTTTTGCTCTGACTGACTTATTTCACTTAGCAATATACTCTCTAGTTCCATCCATGTCATTGCAAATGGCACGATTTTATTCTTTTTTATGGCTCAATAATACTCCATTGTATATATATACCACCTTCTCTTTATCTATTCATCAGTCAATGGACACTGGGGCTGTTTCTTATTTGACTATTATAAATAATGCTGCAATAAACATACAGGTTCATGTACCTTTTTTAATCACAATTTTTGTATTTATTGGGCAAATAGCCAGTAGTTTGGCCCAGTTTCATTCTTTTGCATGGAGCTGACCAATTTTCTCAAAACTATTTGTTGAAAAGACTGTTATTTTCATTGGATATTCTTTCCTGCTTTGTCAAAAATTACTTGACTGTATCACTGTGGGTTTATTTCTAGATTTTCTATTCATTTCCATTGATCTATGGGTATTTTGTGCCAGTTTTAATTGTCATAGCTTTTTAAAAAGTTTTTATTTAAATTCCAGATAGTTATAATACAGTGTAATACTACTTTGAGGTGTACAATATAGCGATTCAAAATTTCTGTACTATACCTGGTACTCATCACAATAGGTAATTCCTTAATTCCCATCACCTATTTGTGCCATTCCCCCATGCACCTCCCCTCTGGTAACCATCATTTTGTTCTCTATAGTTAAGAGTCTCTTTTTTGGTTTGCCTTTCTTGCCCTCTTTGTTTCCATGTGTTCTTTTGTATTGTTTCTTTAATTCCAGACATGAGCAAAATCATATGGTGATTGTCTTTCTCTGAGTTCTTTCACTTAGCACATGTTCTCTAGCTTCCATCCAGGTCATTACAAATGGCAAGATTTCATTTCTTTTTATGGCTGAATAACAATCCACTGGGTTACTACAGCTTTTGAAATATAACTTGAAGTCTGAAATTGTGATCCCTCCAGCTTTGTTTTTCTTTTTCAAAATTGATTTGAAAACTCAAAGTTTTTTTGTCATTCCATATAAATTTTAGGATTTTTTGTCCTAGTTTTTTGAAAAAAATGCTTCTGGTATTTTGATACACATTAAATTTGCAGATTACATTGGGTATTATAGACAGTTAAACAATATTTGTTCTTCATATGCATGAGCATGGACTGTTTTTCCATTTCTTTATGTCATCTTCAATTTCTTTCAACAGTGTTTTATAGTTTTTAGAGTATAGCTCTTTCCTCTTTGTGTATCATTATTATTATTATTTTTGGTGTAATTGTAAATTTGATTGTTTTCCTAATATATCTTTTTGCAGCATCATTATTAGTTATAATTATGCAACAGATTTCTGCATATTGGTTTAGTATCCTGTTAATTCACTGAATTCATTTATCAGTTCTAGTGGTTTTTTAGTGGAGTCTTCTGGGTTTTCTACACATAGTATTATGTCGTCTGCAAATAGTGAAAGCTTGACTTCTTCTTTGTTGATTTGGATGTCTTTTATTTCTTCTACCTTTTACCTGAGTTGTGGCTAGGACTTCCAGTACTATGTTGAAACAAAATGGTGAGAGTGGATGTCCTTGTCTTGTTCCTGACCTTAGAGGTAAACTCTCAGGCTTTCCCTACTGAATATGATGTTCACCGTGGGTTGTTCATATATGACCTTCATTATGTTGAGGTATATTCCCTCTACACCTACTTTCTTGATGGCTCTTATCACAAATTAATTTTATTCTTTGTCAAATGCTTTTTCTGTGTCTATTAAAATGGTCATATGGTTTTTATCCTTTCTCTTATTGATGTGAAGCTGCATGTTAGCTGATTTGTGAATATTGAACCACCCTTGCATTATAGGAATAAATCCCAATTGATCATGGTGAATAACTTTCTTAATGTATTGTTGGATTCAGTTTGCTAGTATTTTGTTGAGGATTTTTGAATATATGTTTATTCAGGAATTGGCTTGTAGTTCTCTTTTTGGTGATGTCTTTACCTGGTATTGGTATCAGGGTGACATTGACCTCACACAATGACTTTGGAAGTCTTCCTTCCTCTATTTTGTGGGATAGTTTGAGAAGGATAGGTATTAACCTCTCTTTATTGCCTGTGAAGTCATATGGTCCTTGACTTTTATTTGTTGGGAATTTGTTCATTGCCATTCAATCTCCATGCTGTTAATTGGTCTGCTCAATTTTTTTTTATTTCTTTCTGCTTCAGTTTTTGTAGGTTATATGTTTCTAGGAAATTATTCCTTTCTTCAATGTTGTCAAATTTTTTGCACATATTTTTCATAATATTGTCTTACAATTGTTGGTATTTCTGTGGAGTTCATTATTATTTTTCTTCTTTCATTTTTGATTTTATTTATTTGAGCCCTTCCTTTCTCTTTGGTGATTTTGGCTAAACATTTGTAAATTTTGTTGATAATTTCAAAGAACCAGCTCTTGGTTTCATTGACCTGCTTTATTATTTTTTGTAGTTTCCATATTACTTATTTCTGCTCTTATCTTTTTTATTTCCTTCCTTCTGTTGCTTTTGGGTTTTATTTGTCTATTCTTTTTCGAGTTTCTTTAAATGTAGGATGAGGTTGTTTAATTGAGATTTTTCTTGCTTCTTGCTTCTTCTATAGCCTGTATTGCTATAAACTTTCCTCCTAGGATTCTTTTTGTTGCATCACAAATATTTTGGACTATTGTATTTTTATTTTCATTTGTTTCTATGTAATTTGATTTCTTCTTTTATTTCTCAGTTGACCCATTCATTGTTTAGTAATTTGTTACTTGACTTTCATGTATTTGTTCTCTTTTCCAGATTTCTTTCTTGTGGATGATTCCTAATTCCATACTGTTATGGTCAGAAAAGATGCATGTTATGATGTCAGTCTTTTTGAAATTGTTAAGATTTGTTTTTTCCCCATCCCTTTGAGAAGAATGTGTATTCTGCTGTTGAAGGACAGAATATTTTAAATATGTGTGCCATTCAAAGTCAATGTTTCCTTGTTTATTTTCTCTTTGTATATTGTTTCTTGACATAAATGGGGTGTTAAAGTCCCCCACAATTATTGTATTATTATTGATTAGTTCTTTTGTTATTAATCATTTTATGTATTTAGGTGCTCCCATATTGGGTGCATGAATATTTACAATTATATCTTGTTGGATGGCCCTCTTATTACATAGTGTCATTCTTTGTAACTTTTTATGGACTTTACATTCAAAGTAATTACTGATAGATGTGTTTTTATTTCCATCTTTTTACTTGTTTTCTGGTTGTTTTTGTAGCCTTATATGATCATTTCTTCTTGTTCTGTCTTTCATGGTTTGTTGTTTTCTTTAGTGATATATTTGCATTCTGTATTCTATATTTTTTGTATATCTTGTAATTTTTTGTTTGTTTTTCTTTTTAGTTTTGTTTTTCAAATTATATTTTCTTCATTTAATTCAAGTTAGTTAACATATAGTGTAGTATTGGCTTAGGAGAAGAATTTAATGATTCATCACTTACATATACCACCCAGTGCTCATCCCAAGTGTCTTCTGTAATACCCATCACACATTTAGACCAACCCCCATTCACATTCCCTCCAGCAACTCTCAGTTTGTTCTCTTAACTACAGAGTCTCTTATGGTTTTCCACCATCTGTTTTAATGTTATTTCATTTTTCTTTCATTTCCTCTGTGTTCATCTGTTTTGTTTCTTAAATTCTAATGAATAAAATCATATGATATTTGTCTTTCTCTAACTGCATTATTTCACTGAGCATAATATACTCTAGTTCCATTGACCTGGTTGCAAGTGGCAAGATTTCATTTCTTTGATGGTTGAATAGTATTCACTTGTAGTACACACACACACACACACACACACACACACACACACATACACACACACACACACACACACACATCTGTATTCTTTGGATAAATACCTAATAGTTCAATTGCTAGGTTGCAGGGTAGCTCTATTTTTAACTTTTTGAGGAACCTCCATACTGTTACCAGTTTGCAATCCCACCAGTAGCACAAGAGGCTTCCTCATTTTCCATGTACTCACCAACATCTGTTGTTTCCTGAGTTGTTCATTTTAGCCACTTTAAGTGGTCTATATGGTTTTGATTTATGTTTCCCTGATGATGAATGTTGTTGAACATTTTTCATGTGTCTGTCAGCCATATGGATGTTTCCTTTGGAGAAATGTCTATTCATGTCTTCTGCCCATTTTTAAACTGTATTATTTATTTTTTGGAGTTTGAGTTTGATGAATTCTTTATAGATGCTGGATGCTAGCCCTTTATCTAATAAGACATTTGCAAATATCTTCTCTTATTCCATCAGTTTCCTTTTAATTTTATTATTTCCTTTGTTGTGTAAAAGTTTTTATCTTGATGAAGTCCCAATAGTCATTTTTGCTTTTATTTTCCTTGCCTCTGGAGACATGTCTAGTAAGAAGTTGCTGCAGCCAAGGTCAAAGAAATTGCTGCCTGTGTGTTCTTCTCTAGGATGTTGATGGAGCCTATCTTACATTTAGGTCTTTCATCCATTTTGAATTTACATTTGTGTATGGTATATGAAAGTGGTTCATTGTCATTCTTCTGTATGTTACTGTCCAGTTTTCCAATCACCATTTGTTGAAGAAGTGTCCATTGGATATTCCTTCCTACTTTGACAATGATTAGTTGACCATATAGTTATAGGTCCATTTTTGGGTTCTCTATTCTGTTCCATTGATACATGTATCTGTTTTTATGCCAGTACCATACTGTCTTGATGACTACAGCTTTGGAATATAGCTTGAAGTTTGGGATTGTGATGCCTCTCCACCCCCCTTTTTTTTCAATATTACTCTGGCCATTTGTGTTATTTTTGGTTCCATACAAATTTTAGGATTGTTAGCTATAGCTCTGTGAAAAATACTGGTGTTAATTTTGATCAGGATTGCATTGAATGTGTAGATTGCTTTGGGTAGTATGGACATTATAACAATATATTTTTTCCTGGGAACCTGTATGGCTCAGTTACTTTAGTGTCAGGCTCTTAATATTGGCTCAGGTCATGATCTCAGTGTTGTGGGATCGAACTCTGCTTCAGACTCCAAGCTCAGCACATAGTCTTCTTGTCCCTCTCCCTCTGAGCTTCCTCCCACTTGCACACTCTTTTTGTCCTAAAAAATAAGCAAATAAATTCTTTAACAGTATTTGTTCTTCCAATATATGAACATGGATTTTTTTTCCATTTCTTCGTGTTTTCTCCAATTTCTTTCATAAGTATTCTATAGTTTTCATAAGACAGATCTTTTACCTCTTTAGTTAGGTTTATTCCTACATATCTTATGGTTTCAGGTGAAGTTGTAAATGGGATCAAGTCCTTGATTTCTCTTTCTGCTACTTCATTATTGGTGTATAGAAATGCAAGAGATTTCTGTAATTGATTTTTATGTCCTAAGACTTTGCTGAATTCACCAATCAATTTTAGCAAAGATTTGGTGGAGTTTTTGGGGATTCCTCTGTAGAGTATCATTTCATCTGTGAAGAGTGAAAGTTAACTTCTTCCTTTCCAATTTGGATGCATTGTATTTCTTTTTATTGTCTGATTGCTGAGGCTAGGATTTCCAGTACTGTGTTGAACAATAGTGGTGAGACTGGAAATCCCTGTCATGTTCCTGACTTTTGGGGAAAAGTTCACAGTTTTTCCCCATTGAAGATGTTATTAACTGTTGGTCTTTCATATAAGCTTGTGATGTTAAAGTAGGTTCCTTCCTTCTATCCCTACTTTCTTAAGCGTTTTTTTTTAATCAAGAAATGATGCTGTATTTTTTTTTAAGATTTTATTTATTTGACAGAGAGAAACACAACTAGAGAGGGAACACAAGCAGGGGGAGTGAGAGAGGGAAAAGCAGGTTTCCTGCTGAGCAGGGAGCCTCCATCCCGGGTCTCCAGGATCATGACCTGAGCCAAAGACAATTGCTTAACCAACTGAGCCACCCAGGTGCCAGGACAGTGTATTTAATTAAATGCTTTTTCTGCATCTTTTGAGAGGATAATTTGGTCCTTATGTTTTCTGTTATTAATGTGATGTATCCTATTGATTGTTTTGTGATATTAAACCACCCCTGAAGCCCAGGAAGAAATCACACTTGATCGTGGTGAATTGTCCTTTAAATGTACTGTTGGATTTGATTAGCATCTTGCTGAGAATTTTGCATCCATGTTCATCAAGGATATTGTTCTGCACCTCTCATTTTTAGTGGTGACTTTATCTGGTTTTGATAATGCTGGCTTTAAAATGAATTTGGAAGTTTTCATTCCATTTGTATTTTTGGAAACAGCTTCAGAAAAATGGGTATTAAATCTTCTTTAAATGTTTGATAGAAATCCTCTGGGAAGACTTCTGGTCCTGGACTGTCTTTTCTTGGGAGATTCTTTATTACTGTGTCAATTTCTTTGCTGATTATGGGTCTATTCAAATTTTGTATTTCTTCCTGTTTTAGTTTTCATCATTTAGAGGTTTCTAGGAATTTATCTATCTTTTCCAGATTGCCCAATTAGTTGGTATATATTTGCTTATACTATTATCTTATAATTGTTTGTATTTCTGCAGTGTTGGTTGTGATAGCTCCTCTTTCATTCTTGATTTTACTTATTTGTGTACCTTATCTTGTCTTTACTATAGCTCTGGCTAGGGAGTTATCAATTTTGTTAATTCTCTCAAATAAACAGTTCCCAGTTTCATTGATATGTTCTACTGTTATTTTTTATTTTTATATTTTGATTTCTGCTCTAAACTTTATTGTTTTGCTTCTTATGCTGGATTTTGGCTTTATTTGTGATCTAATAGTTTTCTCTCCTTCTTATTTTTAGCTTCATTATTTTCCATGATTTTATATTCTATATCCACTCTTCATCCCCCTTCTTTCATCCTTGTTATGATTATATATAGTTGATTTTGCACGTAGTTATAGCATTTTTTTCCACCAGACTAGTTATAGATCTTTTATCTCTGTAGCCAGGGTTTTCCTGCTGTCTTTTATGCTACTTTCGACCCCAACTGGTATTCTTATGAGTGTTGTTCATCTTTTTATCTAATGTTTTATTTATTTTTTTGAGAGAGAGAGAAAAATCAAGTAGGAAGGGCAGAGGGAGATGAAGAGAGAATATCAAGTAAAGGCCATGCTGTGTGTGTAGCTTGATGTTAGGCTCATTCTCACAACTCTGAGTTTGTGACCTGAGAGGAAACCAAGAGTTGGAAACTTAAACTGACTGAGCCACACGTGTCCCAGGAGTGTTTTTATAAATTCTTGTTAAAATACCTTGTTTATGGGGCACCTGGGTGGCTCAGTTCGTTAAGCCACTGCCTTCAGCTTAGGTCATGATCCTGGAGTTCCGGAATCAAGTCCCGCATTGGACTCCCAGTTCTGTGGGGAGTCTGCTTCTCCCTCTGACCTTCTCCTCTCTCAAGCTCTCTCTCATCCCTGCCTTCAACCTATCTGTGCCTGGCCATTGACACACCCCATGCCACAGTTCTCCTGTGTTTTATCTCTGGTTGTTGACTGGTATTCAAAACAACAGATGTTAAAGTACCTGGAAGTGTATGGATCCACTCCCTTCCCCTAGAGGAGAGCCTCACATCCTTATGCCTTTCCTCTTTCTGTCCCAGAAAAGCAGCTGCATGCTTGCATGAGGGCCTGGAGTCTATTGTTAAACAGCAAAAAACAAGCAAACAAACAAACAAACAAAAACAAAAAAAACAGAAAACAAAAAACTGCTACCTTTTATCAGTCCTCTCCATGCACCTATGTCCCCTGCTGTTGAATGGTTGCTCTATACTGCCTGGTAAGTTCTTTGTCTTTGGGGAGGCAAAATACCCACTTCCAAATGCACTCCAGGAAGGGGAACATTCTGTCCCCATGTGACCCAGGGGATCTCCACTGCACAGGGCCTTGGGTGAAACCTAGGTGCTGCTCTCTCCACCACCTCTCTCTATCCCTGACTTCATTCCACAAGAGCATTTCCACCCCTCTGTGGCACCATTGCTTTTGTCTCCTACAACTCACATTTTTTTCCTTTAAATTAAA
>PITA01025007.1:0-25176 GCA_004023965.1 Spilogale gracilis
AAAAAAACAAAAAAAAACAAAAAAAAAAAGAATATCCTACTCTTCAGCCTCTGAAATTTATGACTTCATGATCCCAAAACCATGGAAATCTTCGAACCAAATTCTTAAAACGTTGTCACTTTAACAAAAGAAAGATGATTTTAACAGCAACTGCACCAAACTACCCACCATGGATGGAGCTGGGTGATTAATTACTTAAGTACTAATTATCACTTCATTCTTCACTGCAGTGTTTATAGCATCTTCATATATTTAGCATGTAGAAAGTGCTTTAGCTCTTTTGAATGACAAGGCGAGCAGAAGTGCCTCTCTATTAAAGTCGTCTCTATAATTTGTGAGTCATAACAAGTCATGTTTTTATCTAGACTTGAGTCATCAAATGAGAAAGTCAAGATGTAAGAAATGGTGCCACTAGATACAAAGGGGTTAGTGGCAGAGGGCAGGGGAGAATACTAGTAAATAAAAGCATAGCCTTTGAACAGTACCAACTGTGTGAAAAACATTGTGTTAGGCCTTTAGAGAGCTCTAACCAGAGTATGATAGTGTCTATTCTTCAGGAACCCAATGTCTAGATGGGTAAATACAAATACCAGCACTCGTGCTGAATGTCAGACATGAAGCAGGATATGCTGCAGAGAGTTGGAGGAGAGAAAGGTTAATATGGGCTGGGGCTTGGACAAAGAACTTAAAGACAACCCCTGGAGGACAGAGGTCCCATTTATGTAACCTGCAGCGTCTAGCTAAGTGCATGGTACATAGTTGGTGCTAAGGAAATATTTGGAGAACTCCCACACCTAAGACTCACTTCGTCAAGTAAAGAAGAGGACATCAGAGTTGGTGCATAGCAAAAGCAAGGCAGGCTCCTGGTGAACTCTGGAACACAAAATGCAGGCCTGGAGAAGGAGGTCCAAAAGATGGGAAGAAAACAATCTTTTTTCTAAATTCTCTCCTTTTAAAAGTCTTGCCTATGGCTCAAAACAGCTTCTGTACCATGGACTCCCATTTGTTACTTAAATTCCACTCCAAAAAACTTTTGCACTCTCCTCTGAGACAGCCACAGGACATCTCCCTTGGAATATCCCACCAGGTCCTCAAAATCAAGCAGTCTAAAGCTCTTCTCTTAAATTCCCTCTTGATCTTCCTTTCTTTGATACTGAGAGCACTTTCACCCAAGACTGGAAACCGTATTAGCATCTTTATCATCCTCCTCCTCCTCAGACATATTCCTGCTGATTCTCTATCAGTTCCTTCTGTGGTTACTCACACCCTATTCTCACTGAGAGTTCCCAGTGGCACCCAAGGTTCATACCTCCCTACATCTCCTTTGCTGAATTATGTTTGATTTCATAGTCTTCAGCCTGGAATCAATGCAATCCCTTCTATCATATTAACCTTCCAACAGAACAACTTCTGTCATAGAATCTTTGGTACATGAAGCTATTACCTTGAGTAGGCCCCTACTTTATTTCCACCTCTGAGTTTCCTGATCACCATTACCCCATACGCATACATACAGAATCAGAAGTAATTTCTCCTTCTTCTTCCTTTGGATATTTATCTGATCTCCCCTTTAAAATCTGTAAACTATGTGGAACCACAGTCATGTTCGTCACTGCATCACGTGAAGCACCCTAGCACACAGCCCCTGCATACAGCTGGTGCCCCATCAGTGTTTGTGGGGGAAAGAAAACTCCTGAAATTAATGCAGGATGCCAGGATGATATAGCTAGAAAACCCTAAATGTCAGGCTAAGATATCTGGCCTTTATTCTACAGGAATTTGAGCACCCTTGAAGGCCTTAGGCTTATTAAGAGTTACCTGCAAGCTTATGAATTAGGAAGATTGTTCTGGAATAATTAGGTAAAATGATTCGAAGGGAAGAATCATCTGAATAGAAAGAACCTTGATTTTCTGAAGTATTGTGATACTTTAGATGAATGAAAATTGGTAAAGAGAAAATAATAGATACATGAAAATGAAAATTGAGAAAAAAATAATTCTATCACATATAGAATGTCCTAATAATTCTAAAGGATAACATATAGTATTTTTCAGTTGTCTGTGGTAATTAGGCAGAGTGGAGAGTATTAATAGAAAACCATCTTAAATCTTTTCTGGGATAAAGAATAGTAAAAGTAAACTATATAACCATGTGATAAAAGAAATAAATGTTATGTCAGGATCTCTCTCTCCCATACGCACATGATCATCATTGTCTAAAGTTAGACAAAGTAAATTTAAAATGTGGTTTTGTTTCATAAGCGACTCTTAATCTCAGGAAACAAACTCAGGGTTACTGGGGAGTGGGCGGGGATAGGTGGCTGGGTTATGAACATTGGGGAAAGCATGTGCTATGGTGAGTGCTGTGAATTGTGTAAGACTGATTAATAAATCTCTACCCCTGAAACAAATAATACATCATAGGTTAATTTTAAAAAAGTGGTTTTGTTTAATTTATTTTCCCTGACCATCTAGTGACAGAGGTATATGTAATTATGGAAAGGATTACAGAAAATTCAAAAAAGAAAAAAGGTAAAAAAGATAAACTAAGATCTGCAGATGTGCTTTGGATGTATCATCAGACTCCAGGTGAATTAGAAATTTGTACATCCCCATAGTCATATGACATGTACACTGGGCCAAAAGCTTCTCTCACTGATTCATCCTTAAGCCACAAAACGTGGCCCTGTTTTCCAGTGAACCAGGTGGTTATAAGAATGAATGAAGATTCCCTCCAATGTCCTGAATTGAGTGATGAGAGAAAAGATTTGCTGACCATCTGGGTTTGGAAATGGACTCTCTTTTATCTCAAAACAAGGTTTATCAGCTTAGGGATGCACATTTCCCAGCAACGGCTTTCTAAACCACCAGTTTGTGTTGTTCTTGTTTTTATTCAGAGACATGCTACAACCATTTAGTTATATATAGCTAAATATCATTATGGTTAAGGGGATCCAGTAAGGAACCAGACAGACTTAATACTACATGATACTACAGTCTAGCCAACAGAACAGACATCTTGCAATAAGTACTATAGGTTGCAATGAGTATGGTGACTGGGGAGATACCACAGGACCTCATGGGGTAACCAGTGATAGGGTCAGGGGGGAGGGAGGAGAGTACCCAAAACTAGCCTAGCACATCAGAAAATACCTCCTTCTGGAACTGATGTTTAATCTGAGACCAGAGAGGAAAGAGGAGGTAGCAATAATATGGTAAATAAACATCCAGACAAGGAAATGATTTGTGTAAAGGTCAGGTACTCTGAGAAACTGGAAGAAGCCCCATGTGGTGGGAATATTGAAAAGAGGGCACAGAACGATGAGAATTGAGAGCTGAGAATATTAAGAGGGCATATGACCTCCTGCGTGCATGAAGAAATCCTTGATGTGCTTAAAGCATAGGATTGACAGTGCCATATTTATCACTGATGAAAGATATCTGGAGGAAAATGAGCTAGAAGAGAGAAGATGAGAAGCCAACATATGAGGATGCCACCATCTTCCTCTGCCGTCTTGAAATAATTCCTTCAATGATGTGTACATGGTCTCCCTGGTTTGATTTAAAACTAAACTTTTGGCCTCGAAATATCTAAACATCTCATTGGTGTTAGAGCATATGTCTGAACTAGTAACTACTAGCTATTTTGGGTGATACTATGAAAAAGCCAGTAGAACCTGGGGAATTCCCTGATTCAGCCACTCGCTTATCCAGATATGCATAAAGTAAATAAGTTCAAGACACAACTGAGGGCGCCTGAGTGGATCAGTAGGTTAAGCCTCTGCCTTTGGCTCAGGTCATGATCTCAGGGTCCTGGGATCAAGGCCCGCATCGGGCTCTCTACTCAGTAGGACGCCTGCTTCCTCCTCTCTCTCTCTCTCTCTGCCTGCCTCTCTACCTACTTGTGATCTCTATGCCAAATAAATAAATAAAATATTTTTTTTAAAAAAGGATACAACTGAACTAACAATTCTAATACACTTAGAAGACAGCTAAAACAGAGAAAGGGTTTTTGAGTCACTGGACAAGTCATACAGGGAAAACTAATCTCTTTTGAGGATGTCAGAAAAAGCTTTTTTTTTAAAAAGTGGTGCTTGAACAGTGTATTTAATAAAAATCATGGTAGTGTCAATATTATGAATAATAGTATTATGAATAATAAGAATAATTATTGATGAAGTGCTGACTGCTAAGTCACAAGTAATTTTTCTTACATTATCTTATTATTTGCCATGAGAGCCCCACAAGGTAGGTATTTCTAAGTTGTTTTGCAGTTGAAAGAACAAAAGACATGTAATATTAAGTAACAAGGTAAACAGTTCAGCTTTTATATCCAAATCCAAAGTCTGATCTCTTTCCCCTTCAGTATGCTCCTAGGATTTAACCAGGTGAACGGAGATAGAAAAAGTTTTCCAGAGGCAACAGTGTGAACGAAGACATGGGGCAAAAGAGAGCATGGAACATTTGAGAAATCAATGTAATTTCTCTGCGTGAATAGAAGGCAAATGTGCAAATGTGGTGTGCAACTAGAATAGTCAGATCCTGACCAGCCAGTGGGTTGATACTTAACTCTGAAAACATCAGTGAGTCTTTGCAGATGATTGAGCCAGAAGATGGCTAGAGTAGATTAGCACTACATAATGGTCACTCCATTGTCAATTTCATGGGAGGGAAAGCAGAACTGTAGACAGGGAGAATGGCTGCAGGAATCAGAGGGAGAGAGCTGGGGGGCCATACTGGGACACAGAAATGATAATAAAGAAGGTGGCTAAATAAGAAAAGTGGATAGAGTAAGTAAGTAAGTAAAGCAGAAGGCAATTCTTAGTTTCTAATGGAAAAAAACAATTAAAATTTTGAATATTACTCTAGAAAGGAAAGCTTTCATTATCAAGATCACGGTAAAATCAAGTAAACAAATATACCGAGAAATATCCATTATATAACATGAGAAAAAGCACACTTTAAAGGCTTGTGTGTGTGTGTGCCCTCAAAATATGTATCTATATCAATTATCACATAATGGGAAGCACATTGGCCAAATATATCAGTAAGTCCAAAATAGCCTTTCTCTGTGTACATAAAACTCTGTCAAAGACCTAAATATCTAGCATATCCCCAAAGCAGATTATTATTTTGACAACTTATTACAAATGAATTTCATTTTCACATAATATCCCTCAACTCCAACTATAATGCTTCATCTGTAGACAAAAGTAAAAAGCAGTGACTCTGCATAGTTTCAAACCCCTGGAAAATCAATCTTGCTAGAACTCAAGGAAGCTTTCTCACTGCTGCCATGTAAAAGGAAACAATAAGAAATTGGGAGATACATAATGAGTTGCTTTGGAGTGGGATGTTATTATTTTACTGGACTTCTCTGCTTCTCTCTTTTTATGACCTTGATTTTCTATTTACATTTTATCATGCTCTTGTGGAAAGAGGCAGAGGCTAAAATAAATCAACAAAAATGTTCTAAGTATTGACAATAGCTATATAAGGAAAAGTATACTTGGTCCAGAGGCAAAGTGGGTAAGAGAACACTATAATGAGTTAGCAACTGCTTGTCTCTACCTCTCAAAAAATCATTTATTTGTGTTTTCCTTCACAATATCAAAGCCCTTGAAACCAAGGACCAGGTTTAATTATGACCTTCTCTCTCCTTAGCACCTATCACGGGTCTTGATCCATACACTATGACTTGTTGGCCACTGTTTCTCACCTCAACACAAGGGCAGGAGTTAACTGTCCAGGCTCATCAAGAGTCATTGTGAAATGTCACAATCTCCTCCCACAGCATTTGAGAAAGTTCTACAGTTAGACTTGGAAACATAATTTGTCTTTGTACTAGAAAGACAACATTTTACATTTTGTAACATTATATCCTTTTTTATCTCAAGGTTTACTGGAATTTTATAAGCAACTATAATCTGTGCCATCGGTTCTAGTTTAGAATATCAATGTAAACAGCAGACTGTCTGACTGGTTGTCTAAGAGTTTATGTTTATGATTGTTCAGGTAAACCTCTGCAAGTAGCTTTTTTTTTTAAATTGTGGTAAAATGTACATAAAATAAAATTTACCACCTTCACCATTTTTAAGTGACACTCCAGTAGCACTAAGTATGTTCACATTGCTGTGCAATCGTCACTACTATTTCCAGAACTTTTTCATCACCACAAATGGAAACTCTGCATGCATTAAACAGTAACTCCACATTCTTCCTTACCCAAACCACTGGTAACCTCCATTCTACTCTAGGTCTATGAATTTGACCACTTTAGACATCTCAAATAAGTGGAACCCCACAGTATTTCTCTTTTTGTGTCTGGTTTATTTCACTTATAATACTCTTTTTAAGGTTTACCTATTTTGCAAATGAATTTCATTAATTTTTAAGGCTGAATACTATTCCTGTGTGTGTTTACACATGTTTTGTTTATCTATTCATCTATTAGTGGTCATTTAGGTTATGGCCACCTTTTGATTTTTGTGAATGATGCTGCTGTGAAAATCGCTGTACAAATACCTATTTTAGTCCTTGTCTTAAATTCTTTTTGGATAAATACCTAGAAGTGGAATTTCTGAATCATATGGTAATTCTATGTTTGTTTGTTTGAGGAAACACCACATCTTTTTTCCACAGTGGCTGACCCATTTTACATCCCTACCAGCAATGCTGCTGTTTGGTTTGTTTGGGCTTTTTGCTAAGAGTTAAAATGATAGCTATGAAGCAGGATCTCATTGTGGTTCTGATTTTTTATTTCCCTAATTGCTAGTGATGTTGAGTACCTTTTCATGTCTTTATTAGTTATTTGTAGATCTTCTTTGGAGAAATATCTATTCAAGCCCTTTGCCCATTTTTTAACTGGGTTGTTTATTCTTTGTTGTTGAGTTCCAAACAGCTTTTCATAACGAAGAAAAAATTTCTTAAAACAGAGGTTGGCAAACTATGACAATGGACACTCTATGATAAATAAAGGCTTATCAGATCACAGCCCACATTCATTGGTCAATGCATCGTCTACAGCTACTTTTATACTGTGAAGACAGAGTTGAATGACAGCTATAGAGACATATGGACCTTAAAACCTAAAATATTTACTACTTGGCCTTTTACATCAAAAGTTTGTCAACCACTCTTCTAAAGTTGGGCTATTTTTGAAAAATCCATGGCACTAAGAATCATAATTTTGTTCTTTTATGATATTTTGTCTGCATAAGGTAGTCCATGATCAGCTCTATGGTTTAGAGTTGCCAGATAAAATAAAACATGTCCAGTTATATTTGAATTTCTGATAAACAACAAATGAAGAACCTAAGTCAAACAGGATGGTCCATGAATGAAATCCCTGATGGGGACTCCTTTCCCCTTCCTTTAATTATCCTATACAGTCTAAACTCGTTTCCAGCTGATTAAGAAATTGCCTCATATTTGCTTCTGGATCATCTCTCTACCACTACCCCCCAGGACCCTCTCCCTCAGCCTCAGACATGCAGTGTTCTTCCTTCAGGACTTGAGTTCAGTTCTTCCTAGGACTCTGGCATCCCTATATACCTACCAACCCCCTCCATCATGGTAATCCATCCTGCAGCCCAAATCCTTTGAGGTGTCCTAGATTTTGCTCCTCAGTGAAAACAGGTGCTAGAAGATTTGCTGCAAGTATGTTAATTAGCCTAGGGTACCCTTGCTGGCAGGAAGACCATGCATTGACACACCTGTAATGAAATGTTCCTATGGAGGGGTCTCACAAAGGACGTTGACCTGGGAAGAATTTTCTGATTGAATTTTTTAACCAGACTCAGATGCAAAAACTGCCAACTACAAAAAAAAGAGAAAACTCCCCCACTGAGCTCTCCCCCAGTCCTTGCCTATTTGCCTTCTAATCCATTCCTTCCCTTACCCTGCTCTTCTGTCTGGGGTTCAGAGGCTAACTCTCTAAACTACATTTCTCAAGCTTCCCTGACAGGTGGCTTCCCATTAGGTTCCGCCCAGTGGGAGGCTCTGGTGGAAGAAACCAAGGCATTTGTCCTCTTCCTCTCTGTCACAAGCAGTGGCTCTGGTAGAGGCTTTGTCTCCACCACAGTTGTGGTGTGCAGTGGGCAGCCCTGGCTCCTAGGCTTTGGCAATACTACCTTCTCTGTTTGTTCTTCAAGCTTCAGAGCAACAATGGCTTCCTGCAACTGTTAAACTCTAAGGTTCATCCTATTTGGCTTTTAAGCCCTCCCAGAAGCCTTCTAAGGAATTGCTTCTATTTTATTTTTGCTACTGAATTGCTGGCAAGTTCTGTGTCCTGGATTGACCCATGTCTGATAAAGTGGCCCTTCAGGAAGGAGGATGCATCAGGTTTGCCAGGACAGGGCCAGTCAGGGGGAAAGGGACTGTTCTGTATTCCCAGGAAATTCTAATTATGCTTGTGCTCATTCTAGATTTCAATGGGACAGGGTAGGAGGAGGAGGAGGAGGATTAGGGAAGAAGGATAGGGATAAAAGTTGCTAACATTTGTTTACCACTTGGATGCCTAGGATTTTTAATTAATCCTTAGATCATTCCTTCTAGGTAAGTACTATCATCCTCAAGGATTGAAGACCAACCTTCACGGTAAGCAATGAGAAGCTGCTGCTTTGAAAGACTGAGCTGCATTTCCAAGGTTACACAGCTAAAGAAGCCAGTACTATGATTAAAGGCTGAAAGGGTCTTTTTGCCTCTGCCCTACTGACAAAATAATTTTATAAATGCAAAAACTGGAATTCACAAAAATCAAATCAGATTTTTAAAAGAGCAGTTTGCTCAAATCTGTCATGGTTGTGAAATAATTCCTATAATTCCTCATGCCTGGATTTTTTTTTTGACACTAACATAAAATTAAGAGTTGATGTATTTTCTGCAAAATAAATCATATTCATCTAGAGAGACAACTTCAGACAATATTTAGAAGTTCTAAAAGGTAATGTCATATCCAAAAATCTTATTATCTCATAGTATATTGCATAGTATTTTATGATGCCATTCAGGAGCATTGTGAGCCTCTGGGTCTGTCTATGAGGTGATGGCTGACCTAACTCCATCTGACCATGAAATTAGGTACATTTTTAGCTGACCACTGGGAACAGGTCAGTGATGGACATAAAGAGTCACTTAAACTCCATGGGACATTTGAACACAGAGGGTCAAATTTTCTACTTTAGGTATCAAGTAATGTTCTATCAGTTTAGTTTAGCTCAGGTAGCTAATTCTTCTGGTGAACCCAGAGACAAAAATAGAAACTTTATGTTTTAGAGTTCAAGGTAATTCAATAATTATTCTAACATTTCACAGCCATTGAAAAAGCAAATACACCCTATTTTAACATTAAAAACACTGGAAAAAATCCTAAGCCAAACATGCAAATGAATACTATTTTAACCACCTAATATATATCATAATATATATACACATAGTATATATACTGGAAATAACCAGAGCTAAGTGGAGCATGAAAAATTCGTAGTATATATCCCTAACTTTATAAAAGAAGATATTTTGATGAGAGAAAGTCAAGGCACATACATAGGATGATATAGATATAGATATAGATATAGATATAGATATAGATGATATAGATATAGATATTGAGATAGATATTGAGATAGATATTGAGATAGATATAGATAGATATTTGGGGTATGTGTTTGTGTACACACAATACACATATGTGCATATATGCACATATACAGAGAGAATAGATAAATGTGCATCTCTACATCAATTAAAGTACATGTCAGTGAAGTGGTAGAAATGACTGTCAAAATAACAAATATAAGAGGAACGTCTGGGTGGCTCAGTCATTAAGCGTCTGCCTTTGGCTCAGGTCATGATCCTGTAGTCCCAGGATTGAGCCCCACATCGGGCTCCCTGACCGGCGGGAAGCCTGCTTCTCCCTCTCTCACCCCCCCTGCTTGTGTTCCCTGTCTAGCTGTGTTTCTCTTTGTCAAATAAATAAAATCTTTAAAAAAAAATAAGAAGAAGTATAAGAATTTTGGTCGGAAGAGAGACTGTCCTTAGGTGGCTGTCAAGGTGAGGCCTTGAGAAAATGGGATGGAGAAGAACAGACTGCTCTAAAGAGGAAATAAACAGGATGTTGGGGGTGGGACAGAACAGAGTGAAGACTGGAGCAGAAAGTAACATTAGTGAGTGACACAACAGTCAAGAATTTTAAAAGCAGACATTTTAGGTATTTAATTAATGTATATAGTGTGCTTGTGGTTGTTCTAATATAAGGACCCTCCAGAGCCTCTTACCCTCAGCCAAGTCTGCAATGTACACAAGTCTTGTGTATGAGTTTGAGGTAAAACCAAGGTAAAGAGACAGAGTTCCAGGAGTAGGTGGCAAGGAGAACAGGTAACAGGAGGAGAGACTCGGAGAAGGTCAAGTGCTCAGAAGTAGCAGAAACTCACTGCTAATAGGGAGCATGAGTCTGCAAGGTCTACCAAAGTTCTGGATAATTTGGGACACTTGCAGTCCAGACCTTGAGTTGATTGCTGGAGTGTGCACACAGGCATTGTGGACATCCCACTCTGGCTGCACTATGGATTTGGGCAGCATTTGGTCTTCTCATTTCTGGGCTGCTGGCAGCAGACTCTGAAAAGGTAAGATCCAAGATCTAAAGCTCTTGTTGGGTGGTCAGCTAAGGGGAGAGCTGCAAGTCCACATTCCCATAGGGCTAACCAGGAAAATGAAAACTTGACAGCTGGGGGGTGGCGGGGATGTGTGGTGGGGGTGGAAGGAAGCTCTATTCTGAAGCCATAGTGGGTGCTGAGGACAGTGAACCTATGAAATTACTGCCCAATCACCTGCCTGACCTCAAATCCCAACCCATGTTTAGCTTTCTGTTATGGTTGTTTATTATCATCTCAGGAAACCAGCAAGATATGTGTCCTAACAACCCAAGGTAAAGAGCTAAAAGCTACACACTACTATCAGAAGGGAAAGAAAGGTGAGAGAGACAGATGTGTTTAAATTGAGCTAGAGTGTCTACTCCAGAGGACTGTGAGGGATCACATCTGGACATCTGAGTTCACACCAGCATCACTGGGGAAAAAAACATGTTTATCTGCTTGTCTTCTCCACTTGCATGTACATTTCAGCTCTGTTCTTACTCCTGAAGCACTGGGAGACTCTGGATGGTGAATGTGATGGGAATTAAAAGGAGTGCCAAGTCATTTTTTTTAACACAAGCTAATTCAAAATAGCTTGAATGAAAAGGAAGTGCATTGGGTCAGGCAGTAGGAAAGTGCAGCTGTGATGCCACTTTGGGGCAAGAATAAGATTCAAGTGCTATAACAGCACAGGGCTTGGTGCCTCCCTTTTTCTTTGACTCTCTCTCCCTCCAGGTTTTCTGCTGTCTTTCCCAAGAGGGGAAGATGGCTTTCAATACTCCCAAATGTATCTCCCACTTAGCAGCTCCTTGGGAATGAGGACCCTTCTCTCTCCCAACATCCTTACACAAATTCACAAATGGTCTTTTGACTAATATTTGATACACATAATTATCCATTCTGCAAGTACTTACTAAACACTTATATCTTCGAAACACAGTTCTACAACTAATAAGAGGAAGCCCTTCTTCTTATGAAGCAACTATTTATATGCCTGTGGTGTTCCCAGGGAGAAGGGTCACTATGCCTGGAATGATCTGGATGAGATACTCACCACCATGGGGCCATGCCGAGGAGTTCAGACTGTAATTGACATCATGGATTGAGGGAGGCATAGTTTTCCAAAGGATATAGGTGTTTCAAGAGAACAACTGATGTACCATACACCATCTCTCTTCCCGTTTTCTCTTTTAATACATTCCAGAACTGTCACTTCAAGCCCACCAGCTGCATTTAAGCATTCAGACAGGAAAGGATGTCAATGGAGGCTTTTTTTTTTTTCCTGGGACATCTCTCATAATCCTGATAAAACAGCAAACACACAGGTGTTGAGCAGTTACAAGGAATATCACTATGATCTCCAAGTCTGCAAACTTAGTAACTGTGTTGGCATCATGGCAGCTGATGTTGTTTGCATTTATAAATTAAGTTTTTTTTACTCACATTCGTAGAGGTGGGATTTTTTTTTTTTTGGCATCTGACTTTTGTCTTGAAAGCAAAATGTCATGATATTTTTTAAAGTGCATGGATTTGAAACAAACACAAAGCAAGAGCCTTTTGGCTTGAAAAATAAATGGACTACACTCATCCTGAAATGGAACGTAATGAGAGACCCAGAGTGATCCATATTATTTCTTCTAAAAGGGGCCACACCTTAGCTTGTCCTTTATTTTGAAATTCCAAATACTTTTAAGAGTGCTTATGTCTGGAAGAACATTGCATATATAATTCATAATGCCTGAGAGATTTGGGAAATGAGATTATACACATAAAGGGATAGGAAGGTCTTATGGGTGTCACAAGCAGTTGGCAGGAAGTTGCTAAAAATAGCTTCTTTGCTTTACTGGATGTCAGAAAAAGTCATGTGGCCATGAACCTGAGGTAGGAGGATGATAGGAATTCAGTGTATGACCAAAAGGGTGACACCCATCAGTAAGCCTGGGTATTGCCCTTCACAAACACTTATCTTCCTGTTTTATATATGCTTGATCACTTCTCTTTCTTATACTAGACTCTAAGTCCTGCAAGGACAGAGACCAAATGTTTCTTACTTTGATATCACAAGGCCCCGCAAAATGCTTGGCACATGATGATGAGGACGAGTATGATGGCAATGAAGACAGCCAGCATTTACTGAGTACTCCTTACTTTCCAGGCACTATTATAATCACTTTAAGTGAATTCTTTTAATCATCCTAACACACATGAGGGTATTATTTTTTAGGTGTAATTATATATATTTTAATTAACTTTATCAGATTCTTTATACTTTTTAAAATGTGGCTACCAGAAAATTTAAAATTCTATGTGCAGCCTTTTCTTTTTTTTTCTTTTTGTGGTCACATTTTATTCCTGCTGGTCAACACTGGTCTGTAGAAATGCCAAGTGTCCCTTAGACATATTGCAGAGAATTTACAACCTAGCTTGCAAAGATGGCATATTTCCAAATTTAGATGACAAAACACAAATCAAATTTAAGACAAAATAATACTGAGGTTATATTATGACCAATGTCTATTAATATTTGGGAATGACCTGCTAATACAAAATAAACTTTGAAATCTACTTATTTTTATGTTAGGAAAAAGTACATTCTAATTTGTTTTTATTACCAGTACTTTTTCCCTATGTTATAAAGGTTCACAGAGGTAGAGTCATTTTTCCAAATGTATATAGCTCTGATATGAAACAGGTAGGACTGAAGCCCAGGTAATTTAAGTCAAGAGCCTAAGCTCTTAAATATCTGTTGAGTGAATTACAATCCAATTACTTGACTTTTTGTCACATGGGGGAGAGAAAAGAATGAAGCATTCTGGATACCGTCTGTGAGTAGAGACCAGGAAAGTAAGACAGCTTTGGGAATCTCATTTCACTAAAACCATAATAGCAGCTCAATTAATGACTTGCCTATGTGAAGCTTTTTTTTTTAATTAAAAACTTTTAAAATCAAAGTGATATATTCCTTGGAAGTAACGTTCCTGGCCTACTCTTCACAACCTCAGTCCTATTTGGCAGACACCCATTTCCAAATCAGTTGTTTTCTTTTTTAGAAATTCATCTTTGTATGACTTGAACTTGATAATCAAGATCAAATTTAATTATTATGTATTGCTTGCCATATCATAGGGCAGGATTTAGCTAACATATATCACTCTTACCTTCTCTTCACTATTTAGATATTTCATTATTTTTTTTAGATCTTGCATCACTTTCCATCACTTTTCATCACTAGATACATCTCAAGGTATACACATCCCTCCTTTCTTTCAGCTCTACTCCAGTTTTTCACTAAATCTTGCCCTCTGTATTTTTACTTTTATGCAACTAAGTTGGATAACTTTTATATTTTGTCCTTTCCTGCTGTATCTAGAGGTTGATCTTAAAATTATCTATCAATAATTTATGTTGGTTTTTTATACTTTGGAAAAAATATTCCCCATAGAGATCATTTGTGTACCACTATTGTTTTTAAAATAATTTCCCCTAGATTTTCTCATTATCATTACTCATTTCTTTCTTAGATTTATCACATATCTGTTTTTCCCCCAGATCCTATGCTCAGTTGATTTCCTGGGCTCTCCAACCACTGCCCTGAGTTGAAATGCTTACTGCACAGCTATCATCGTAGGATTTGGCTTTAAACATTTCAAACAATGCTAGACTCGCCGTGTCCTGGATGGTCCCCTTTCTTGGTACTTTCTCTGCATCCCTCAGAATAGACTTCTTTATGGTGAAGTCACAACAACCTAAACCTCCATAGCTCAGAACTATAAGATCCATTGCTTACCAAGAGAACATATCCACCACAGGCTGGTGGTGGCTCTGCCCTCATCACCCTCAATCCAACACCCAGACTGGCAGAGGGAAAATAATTTGGCTAATCATGCCCTGGTTATAAAACAGTTCCACTTGGGGGTTACCTGAGTGGCTCAGTCCTTAAGTGTCTGCCTTAAGCTCAGGTCATGACCCTGGAGTCCCAGGAATTGAGCCCCATATCTGGCTCCCTGGTAGGCAGGAAGCCTGCTTCTCCCTCTCTCATTCTCCCTGCTTGTGTTCCCTCTCTAGCTGAGTTTCTCTCTGTCAAATAAATAAATAAAATATTTTTTTATTATTTTATTTTTTCAGTGATTCAAGATTCATTGTTTATGCCCCACACCTAGTTCTCCATGCAATAAGTGCCCTCAGTACCCACCACCAGGCTCTCACATCCCACATCCCCCCTCCAAGACCCCTCAATTTGTTTCTAAGTCCAAAGTCTCTTATGTTTCATTTCCCTCCCTGAATTACCCTTCTTCCCATTTCCTTTCCTTCTCTTACTGTCCTCTATATTACCCCTTATGCACCACAAGTAAGGGAAATATTGTGATAGTTGACTTTCTCTACTTGGCTTATTTCACTCAGCATAATCTCTTCCAATCCGGTCCATGTTGCTACAAAAGTTGGGTATTCATCCTTTCTGATGGAGGTGTAATATTCCATTGTATATATGGGCCATATCTTCTTTATCCATTCATCTGTTGAAGGGCACCTTGGATCTTTCCACAGTTTGGTGATTGTAGCCATTGCTGCAATGAACACTGGGGTACATATGGCCCTTCTTTTCACCACATCTGTATCTTTGAGGTAAATACCCAGTAGTGCAATTGCAGGGTCATAGGGTAGCTCTATTTTTAATTTTTTAAGGAATCTCCACACTGTTTTTAAAAGCGGCTGCACCAACTTGCATTCCCATCAACAGTGTAAGAGAGTTCCCCCTTCTCCGCAGCCTCTCCAAAACTTGTTGTTTCCTGACTTGTCAATTTTGGCCATTCTGACTGGTATAAGGTGGTATCTCAGTGTGGTTTTGATTTGAATTTCCCTGATAGCTAGTGATGATGAACATTTTTTCATGTGTCTGTTAGCCATTTGTATCTCTTCTATGGAGAAGTGCCTCTTCATGTCTCCTTAACATTTTTTGATGTGTTCATCTTCTTTTTGGATGTTGAGGTTGAGTAGTTCTTTATAGATCTTGGATATCAGTCCTTTGTCTGTAGTGTCATTTGCAAATATCCTTTCTCATTCTGTGGGCTGCCTCTTTGTTTTGTTGACTGTTTCCTTTGCTTTGCAAAAGCTTTTTAGCTTGATGATGTCCCAAAAGTTCATTTTCGCTTTTGACTCCTTTGCCTTTGGAGACATGTCTTGAAAGAAGTTGCTGTGGCTGATGTCAAAGAGGTTACTGCCTATGTTCTCCTCCAGGATTTTGATGGATTCCTGCCCCACATTGAGGTCTTTCATCCATTTTGACTTTGTCTTTGTGTGTGGTGTAAGAGAATGGTCTAGTTTGATTCTTCTATATGTAGCTGTCCAATTTTCCCAGCACCGTTTATTGAAGAACCTGCCTTTTTTTCCACTGGATATTTTTTTCTGCTTTGTTGAAGTTGATTTGACCATCGATTTGTGGATCCATATCTCGACTCTCTACTCTGTTCCATTGGTCTATTTCTCTGTTTTTGTGCCAGTACCATGCTGATCACAGCTTTATAATAAAGTGATCACAGCTTTGTAATAAAGCCTGAAATCAGGCAACATGATGCCCCCAGCTTTGTTTTTCTTCTTCAACAATTCCTTAGCAATTCAGGGTCTTTTTTGGTTCCACATAAATTTTAGGATTGTTTGTTCCAACGTTTTGAAAAATGTTGGTGGAATTTTGATCAGGATGGCATTGAAAGTATAGATTACTCTGGGCAGTATAGACATTTTAACAATGTTTATTCTTCCGATCTATGAGCAGGGAATAAGTAAGGGAACTTACTCTTCCATCTTTTTGTGTCTTCTTCATTTTCTTTCATGAGTGTTCTATAGTTCCTCGAGTCAGATCCTTAACTTCTTTGGTTAGGTTTATTCCTAGGTATCTAATGGGTTTTGGTGCTATAGTAAATGGAATCGATTCTCTGATTTCCCTTTCTGTATTTTCATTGTTAGTGTAGAAGAACAACATGGATTTCTGTGCATTGATTTTTGTATCCAGCCGCATTACTAAATTGTATGACTTCTAGTAGTTTGGGGGTAAAGTCTTTTGGGTTTTCCACATACAATATCATGTCATCTGCAAGGAGAGAGAGTTTGACTTCTTCTTTGCCAATTTGAATACTTTTTATTTCTTCCTGTTGTTTGATTGCTGTTGCTAGGACTTCTAACACTATGTTGAACAATAGTGGTGAGAGTGGGCATCATTGTCTTGTTCCTGATCTCAGTGGGAAGGCGGTCAGCTTTTCTCCATTGAGACTGATACTTGCTGTGGGTTTTTCGTAGATAGATTTTATGAGGTTGAGGAATGTCTCCTCTATCCCTATACTTTGAAGAGTTTTAATCAGGAACGGATACTGTATTTTGTCAAATGCTTTTTCTGCATTAATTGAGAGTACTATGTGGGTCTTCTCTCTTCTCTTATTGATTTGTTCTTTCATGTTCATTGATTTGCGAGTGTTGAACCACCCTTGCATCCCTGGGATAAATCCCACCTGGTCATGATGGATATTCTTTTTAATGTATTGTTGGATCCTGTTAGCAAGGATCTTGTTGAGAATCTTGGCATCCATATTCATCAGAGATATTGGTCTGAAGTTCTCCTTTTTGATGGGGTCATTGTCTGGTTTGGGGATTAGAGTAATGCTGGCTTCATAGGAAGAGTCTGGAAGTTTTCCTTTTGTTTCTATTTTGTGAAACAGCTTCAGGAGAATAGGTGTTATTTCTTCATTCAATGTTTGGTAGAATTCCACAGGAAATCCATCAGGTCCTGGGCTCTTGTATTTTGGGAGGATTTTGATCACTGCTTCAATCTCATTACTAGATATAGGTCTATTCAGATTGTCAATTTCTTCCTGTTTCAGTCTTGGAAGTGTATAGGCTTCCATGAATGCATCCATATCTTCTAGGTTAACTTATTGACATATAACTGTTGATAATAATTTCTGGTGATTGTTTCTATTTCCTTCATGTTAGTCATGTTCTCTCCCCTTTCATTCATAATTTTATTAATTTGGGTCCTCTCCCTTTTCTTTTGGATTAGTTTGGCCAATGGTTTATTGATCTTATTAATTCTTTCAAAGAACCAGATTCTAGTTTCATTGATGTGTTCTACTGTATCTCTAGGTTCTAATTCATTGATCTCTGCTCTAATCTTAATTATTCCCCATCTTATGTGTTGGGTTGGTTTAATTTGTTGTTGATTTTCCTGTTCTTTAAGGTGTAATGAGAGTTGGTGTATTTGGGATTTTTCAATTTTTTGAGTGAGGCTTGGATGGCTATGCATTTCCCCCTTAGGACAGTCTTTGCATAGGTTTTGGATCGATGTATCTTCATTCCCATTGGTTTCCATGAAGTGTTTCAGTTCTTCTTTGATTTACTGGTTGATCCACAGATTCTTGAGCAAGATTGTCGTTAGCTTCCAAGTGTTTGATTTTCTTCTGAACTTTTTGTTCTGGTTGAGTTCCAGTTTCAAGTCATTGTGGTCAGAGAATATGCAGGGAATAATCTCAATCTTCTGGTATTGGGTGAGCCCTGATTTGTGACCTAGTATGTGGTCTATTCTGGAGAAAGTTCCATGTGCACTCAAGAAAAATGAGTATTCTGCTGTTTTAGGGTGGAATGTTCTGAATATATCTATGAGATCCATCTGATCCAATGTGTCATTCAAGGCTCTTGTTTCTTTGTTGATTTTCTGTTTAGATGATCTGTCCATTGCTGAGAGTGGTGTGTTAAGATCTCCTACAATTAATGTGTTCGTATCAATATGATTCTTTATTTTGCTTAACAGTTGGCTTATGTAGTTGGCTGCTCCCATGTTGGGGGCATAAATATTTACAATTGTTAGATCTTCTTGGTAGATAGACCCTTTTCAAATGATGTAGTTCCCTTCTGTGTCTCTGACATTCTTTAGATTAAAATCCAATTTTTCTGATATGAGAATTGCTACCCTGGCTTTCTTTTGGGGTCTGTTGGCATGAAAGATGGTCCTCCATTCCCTCACTTTCAATCTGGAAGTGTCTTTAGATTAAAAATGTGTCTCTTGTAAACAGCATATGGATGGGTCCTGTCGTTTTATCCAGTCTGTAACCCTGTGCCTTTTTATTGGAGCATTTAGGTCATTCACACTGAGAGTGATTATTGATAGATACGTTTTTATTGACATCATGTTGCCTGTGAAGTTCATGTTTCTATAGATTACCTCTGTAAATTTCTGTTCTGTGTCACTCTTGGGTTTGTTTCTCTTTTATAGAACACCTCTTAATATTTCTTGTAGTGCTCGCTTGGTGGTTGCATGATCTATTAGACCTTGCCGGTCCTGGAAGCTCTTTATCTCTCCTCCATTTTGAATGTCAACCTTGCTGGGCACATTATCCTAGGTTGCATGTTTTTGTCATGTAATTTCCTGAATATGGTTTGCCAGCCCTTTCTAGCTTGCTAGGTTTCTGTGGATAGGTCTGATGTCATTCTGATGGTCCTCCCTCTATATATAAGGGATCACTTCCCCCTAGCTGCCCTTAGGACATATTCTTTGATTTTTATGATTCATGAATTTCACAATTATGTGCCTGGAGGTTTTTCTGGCCTCATTGATATTGGGGGGTGTCCTCTCTGACTCTAGGACACAAACACTTTATTAGGGACATTTTCATCCATGATTTGTTCAACTATATCTTCCAGGCTTCTGTCTCTCTCAACTCCTTTGGGGATTCCAATAATTCAGATATTGGAGCGTTTCATGGCATCATTTGTTTCTCTAATTCTATTTTCATGGGATTTCAGCTATTTGTTCCAAGACTTCTCTTACTCCTCCTTCTTAATCTATCTGTCTTCTAAATCACTAATACGATCTTCAGCTTCACCTACCCTAGCTGTTAGTGTACTTAAATTAGATTGCATCTCATTAATAGCCTTTCTAACTTCTGTCAGTTCAGCTTTCACTTTTGTCCTTAGAGCTTCTATCTTGTCACTAATGTTCTTTTCCAACTTAGCCATTGCTTGGATGATTGCTACCCTGAATTCCATTTCTGTCATATTGTTTATGTTCATTTCCAGTAATTCTGACAGGGGTCGCAGTCTCTCGGTTTTCTTCTGTTGGTTGTTTCTCCTCCAAGTTATTTTGGCAAAGGGTGGTTGAGGGAATGTATAGCTGAATATATCAACCACTATCCAGGTGAATTGTTTGTTGGAAGGTTTCAGAGCAATCAGAAGTCACCACTCTTTGCTGATGCTCTTCTTCCCCCATAGAGATCCAGAAGTGTTAAATATTACATTTTAGGCTGATTTCATGGGTGCTCACAGTGTTTTTGCAGTGTTTTTGCAGGTATTCAGCTCACTTCAGGTGACCCTTTGAAATGGGGTCACCTACTTTTCCGCCAGCTTGCCCCTCCTCCCAATAAATAAAATCTTTAAAAAAAAAGAAATTCCACTTGGAACTGACACAAGTCATTTCCACTGGCCAAAGCAGATCCCATGTTTAATTCTATCTTTACAAGGGGCCAGGCAGATCAGTACAATCCTTCCACATGTAACAAAAGAGGAGAAAGAAGGTGTTTGTGAATAGCCCTAATGATTATTATGCTCCTCGCTTTGTTGAAATACATCTTCCAGTAGCTTCCTGAAAAATGTAACCGATAAATGTTTGTGTTTGGAATTTCAGGTCTTCAAATTCCCTGAAAATTTTCTCTCCTAAAGGGAAATAAAAGTAAAGATGGCACTGGATGCCCTCCATGATATTATAACTATAAGGAGGAGGTGACCAGCGAGAGAAAGTCGAATACACTTTGGAAAACTCATGTCATTTATTGCCCCAGAAAATTTGAAAAAAAAAGGCAAATAGGTTGAAATTTTTTTGTTCGCTTATAGAAAAGATTTAAACTTTTGTAAAGCAAAGGCTGGTGGATAGAGAGGTTTTAGAGAAGAACTCTCTAGTGTGACTTTCTGTGATAAAGGAAATATTCTGTAATGTATGCTAGAGATTATTGTAACCATTACCTCAATGTGGCTATTGAGCTCTTGAACTATGGCAGGTCTGACTTGAAAGGTGTGGAAGTGTGGCCAGTGGCCATAATGTTGCACCGAGGAGTTCTAGAGACCCTCCTTAAAATGTAAGTTCAACAAACTGAGGGTTTTGGAAGGGGGGGAGGTGATGGGATGGGGGAGCCTAGTGGTAGTTATTGAGGGCATGAATTACATGGAGCACTGGGTGTGGGGCATAAATAATCAATCTTGGAACACTGAAAAAATAAAACAAATTATTATTTTTAAAAATGTAAGTTCAATAGGATGGTCTCAGAAATGACAGTCTTCTGGTGTAGTCATAAAATATGACAGCAAAAGGAGAAAAACAATTAAAAGAGGACCCAAAGGTAGTATTCTTTTGAGCTTACAAATTACAAAGGGTACATGCAATGACGGATAGAGAAGATATGATATCAAAGAATGACAACAAAATGAATGAATAGGGTCAGATGTTGTATACCAAGTTTCTTGGTTAAACTTGTCACATAAATAAAATGTTTTTTGTATTTTGATAATGCAAAAGGAGGAAATGCAGTCTAAAGTGTGGTTAGCCATCCAGAGAGAGCTTTGACCCAGTGTGTGCTCATCTTGCTGTTTTCTGCCAAATAGAATTCATGTAGTTGAAATAGAATTCATGTAGTTGAAATTCATGTAGTTCTAGTGGGGAAAGCTAGCACAAAAGGGGCAAAGCAGGTTGGAAAGTGCCTAAATCTTCTAAATGGAGTTAAATTTCCTGGCCAAGAACTAGCATAATGATTCTCAAACATGGGAGTACAAAAGAATACCCAGTCTTTGTAAACCATGCAAGTTACCCAGAAACAACCCCAAGAGGCTCTAATCTAGAGGATCTGGGAGGGGTCTCAGATATCGTCACAGTAATAGGGCATTCAGATATTGGAAAATCACCAGTATGACTGTTGAAAGAGTCTCCAAGGTAGGGTGGGAGCACAGTCAACAGGACTGCAGGAAGAAAATGTCAGCCCTACTACTGGGGAAATAGGCTTTATTAAAGTTTAGTACATGAATTGGCAGGAGTTCTTGTATATAATCAAAAAACACCATACAAATTAACGCTATATGATTGAAAGTAAAAAAATTTAAGGGCACCCGAGTGGCTCAGCCAGGTGGGTATCTGACTCTTGATTTTGGCTCAGGTCAGGATCTCAGGGTCGTAGGATTGAGCCCTGTGTCAGGCTCCACACCAGCGGGGAGTCTGCTCAAATTCACTCTCTCCCTCTCCCTTTTCTCTTGCCGCATGCTCTCTCTTTCTCTCTCTCTCTAGACAAATAAATCGTTTTTTAAAAAGAAAAATAATTAAAGTAAATTAAAAAGTTTGGAACCAATACAAATTAGCATGCAGCAAAATATATGTCTCCCTCCCACTTTGACACCCATTCTTTAAACTTCCTCTCCCAGTTGACCCATTAGCCCTGACATCTCTTTCCTTCTTGAAAGTCTGTGCAACACAAATATATAAATCTTTTTTTTCTCTGGACATAGATGATAACTTGTTAAAGACATCGACCAGTATCCTGCTTTTCCTTTTTTCACTGAAAAATGTAAGTTGTTGGCTCTTTCTTATTAGCACATGCCAATGTGTCTCATTCTTTCTAGGGATAGGGGGAAAGCAACATAATGAAGTGATTTTGAGCACTGACTCTAGGGCTAGAGTGTCTAGGTTGAAATCTCATTTTTACCACTAATGAACTGTGAAATCTTCAGCAAGTCACTTAGCCACTCTTAACACTTGTTTCCCCATCTGAAAAATTAGAATAATAATAATTGCACCTATCTCATTGAGTTAAATTATGAAAAGCAATTAGAACAGTGTCTTGTGCATAGTAGGTGTTTATTAGTATAGAAAAGGATCAGGTGATTCTGATGGAAATGTGCCAAGACATGTCCTTTGACAATCCTTGCCCTAAATTAGGATGGACTCATACATTCATTCATTCATTCATTCATTCAAATATTCATTCATTTATATATTGAACACTTAGCATATGTCAAATAACAAATGTATAGATATGAACAATAAGAACCCACTATTGAAGAGAACCCAAAGAAATGAATATCTAAGAGTAGAATTTTGGGATATATACCTCTCATCAAGGATTTCTTTTGAAAGATTTTCATTTATTTATTTATTTGTCAGAGAGAGCGCCTGCACAAGTAGGCAGAGCAGCACGCAAAGGGGGATGGAGAAGCAGGCTCCCCGCTGAGCAGGGAGCCCATTGAAGGGTTCCATCCCAGGACCCAGGATCATGACCTGAGCCAAAGGCAGACACTTAACTGACTGAGCCACCCAGGCACCCTAAGGATATTTTAAAACACAGAGATTAATGTAGTCATCCTTGATAGTAATATGCATCCCATATGGTTCCTAGTTTTAAAATTAGCAAAATCCTTTTTTTTTTTTTTTTTTAATCAAAACTTGTCAATGGCCTGATTCACTAGTCTTGCTTTACAGAGTGGACAACAGGGAAACATCCCATCTAAAGAAGTTGTTTAAATTCAAGGTGCTAAAAAGGGTAAGAGCCAGAATTCAAACCCTGAGCTTCAGCTTTGATCTCTGGCCATGTCCCCATCTCACTGTGGCCAGATTTTACTGGGGGACGGAGACTGGGGAAAGAAGACATATTACTAATATAACCTGCCTATTATCCCTGAAAATCAGACTCCCAATCTTGTGGTGATTGGTTATGAATCCAGTCATCTGTTCCAGCACCCTGCACAAGGCCATGATGGATGTAATTCACCCCAAAGTAGAGGAGGGTTGTCTGTGATCTCAACTGAAAATACAATCTCCATGCTGCAAGCTTCCTAATTCAATAGTTTCAGGCCAAAAAAAACACCTCTTCTCTTGTTTCTGTAGTTGCAATGCCCTCTAGTGGGGAAAGCTAGCACAATGCCCTCAAAGGCGCTGAGAGTGTGTCACTCACAGCCCTTCCTGATAGGGTGTGACAGTCGCCATGCAAAAGCGGATCTGCTTGGGCATCACTAGACAGGCATTACTGAAACACTGGGTCACATTCCCAGATTAAGGTGCGAGAGACTCCTTAATGCCTTAGGATGCTGAACTATATTACATATATATTACATTTCCCCCTTTATTTTTAATTATGTATGTTTCCTTCATCTCAGGGGAGTGCCTCCTTCCACAACACACAGGCGTGATTCACAGAAAGTAACAGCTGAGCTAGGAAGTATTTGGCCCAGAGAACATACAGACACAGAGGTGAGATTGGACTGTGGAAGTGTTTTATATGGCCAGCGTATTGCTTTTGCTTGTTATTTTTCTAAAATGAATTTAAACATTTAAAAACTTTTACAATCATCCACAGTTTTTTGTTGTTACTGTTTGTTTGTTTATCACTTCCTGTTGTTTTAGCTTGATTATCCCAAAACAGACTTAAGACAAGGCCTTGGATATAGATGTTGCATCTGGGAGAAGATCTGGGAGGCCGTGAGACAAGGGAGAGACTGAGACAGCGGGTAGAGCAATGCCAATGAAGTGTTATGGGATGCACTGTGTCCCCTCCAAAACCCTAAGCTAGAATGGTAACCCTCAGTACCTCAGAAAGTGACTGCATTTGGCTACAGGGTCTTTCAAGAGCTACCCTTTGACCCAGCAATTGCACTACTGGGTATTTACCCCAAAGATACAGATGTAGTGAAAAGAAGGGCCATATGCATCCCAATGTTCATAGCAGCAATGGCCACAATAGCCAAACTGTAGAAAGAGCTGAGAAGCCCTTCAGTAAACGAATGGATAAAGAAGATGTGGTCCATATACACAAGGGAATATTAAGCCTCCATCAGAAAGGATGAATACCCAACTTTTGCATCAGCATGAGTGGAACTGGAGGATATTATGTTGAGTGAAATAAGTCAAACAGAGAAAGTCAATTATCATATGGTTTCACTTGTTTATGGAACATGAGGAATAATAGTAAGGACATTAGGAGAACAAAGAGAAAAATGGTGGGGGAGGGATCAGAAGGGGAGATGAATCATGAGAGACTATGGACTCCAGGAAACAAACTGAGGGTTTTAGAAGGGAAGGGGTGTAAGGGGATGGGTTAGCCCAGTGATGGGTATTAAGGAGGGCACAGATTGCATGGAGCACTGGGTGTTACACGCAAGCAATGAATCATGAAACACTGCATCAAAAAGTAATGATGTGGGTGCCTGGGTGGCTCAGTGGGTTAAAGCCTCTGCCTTCCGCTCAGGTCATGATCTCAGGGTCCTGGGATCGAGGCCCGCATCGGGCTCTCTGCTCAGTGGGGAGCCTGCTTCCTCCTCTCTCTCTGCATGCCTCTCTGCCTGCTTGTGATCTCTCTCTGTGTGTCAAATAAATAAATAAAATCTTTAAAAAAAAAAAGAAGAAGAAGAAAAGAAAATACTTTTAAAAGAACATGTCCTAACCCAAACTATGTGGAGATGAGGGTAAAAAGAAAATATCAGATATATCATGACTGCTGGATGTGGCCTCATATCACAGAATATCTACACG
>PITA01025008.1:0-25175 GCA_004023965.1 Spilogale gracilis
GAAGAAGAAGAAGAAGAAGAAGAAGAAGAAGAAGAAGAAGAAGAAGAAGAAGAAGAAGAAGAAGAAGAAGAAGAAGAAGAAGAAGAAGAAGAAGAAGAAAGAAGAACAAGGAGGAGGAGAGGAGGAGGAGGAGGAGGAGGAGGAGGAGGAGGAGAGCTTCCAAACACTTTCTACAAGGGCTATATTACTCTGACACTAAAACCAGACAACAAAACCACAGAAGAAGGAAACTACAGGGTGATTTTCTGTAGTTAATATACTAATAAATAAATATAGATACAAATAAACATAGATACAAAAATTCTTTTTTAAAAAAAGATTTTATTTATTTGACAGAGAGAAACACAGCCAGAGAGGGAACACAAGCAGGGGGAGTGAGAGAGGGAGAAGCAGGCTTCCCACCTAGGAGAAAGCCCTATGTGGTGCTCAATTCTGGGTCCCTGGGATCATGACCTGAGTTGAAGGCAGTCACTTAACCAACTGAGCTGCCCAGACACCCCAGATACAAAAATTCTTAGCAAAATATTAACAAATCACATTCAACAATTCATTAAAATGATCATTTACCATGGTAAATGGTAAATCAAGTGCATTTAAATTGTGGGTGCCAGGATTATTTAAAATATGCAAATTCATCATTGTGATATGCTACATTAATAAAAAGAAGGATAATAATCATTATAAAACATATCTCTTGGGGGTAAAAAATATCCCAATAGATAAATAAAAAGCCTTTGGCAAAATTCAACATCTATTCATGGTAAAAAATATCTCAACAAATTGGGTTTAGAGGAACTAAAACAATATAATAAAGGCTAAACATCTAATATACTCAGCATTGAGAAAAATGAAAGCTTTTCTCCTAAGATCAAGAAAATTACAAGGATGTCCACTCTTGCCCCTTTTATTCAGCATAGTCCTTGAAGTCCAAGCCATAACAATCAGACAAGAAGAAAGGCTTCCTTATTAATAAAGAAGTAAAACTTTGAGTATTTGCAGATGACATAATACCATATATAGAAAATCCTACACTCTATCCAGAAACCTATTAGAACTGATAAATGAATTAAAATTTGCAAGATACAAAATTGATATAAAGAAATTTGTTGTATTTATATACATTAATAACATAATAACAAATTAGCAAAAAGATAAACTAAGAAAACAATATCATTTACAATTGCACCAAAAAATATCAAAGAATAAATTTAACAAAAAAAAAATAAAAACCTATATTTAAAAAAAAATGTAACACATCAATGAAAGAAACTGCAATGAAATTGGAAGGGTACACCAATCTCATGTTTTGGAATAACAGATATTGTTAAAATTCTCATACTACCCAAAGCAATCTACAGATTCAATCTTATCCCTAATATATCAGTGACATTTTTCACAGAACTAGAATAAATTATATATATATATAATATGTAAATAAATTATATATATAATATTATATATATATATTATATACATATATATGGTATTGAACCACAAAAGACCCCAAAACAGTACTGGAATTGAAGAACAAATCTGGTGGTGTCACAACTCAAGATTTCAAAATGTAGTATGTAGGTGTAGTAATCACAACAGTATGATACTGACATAAAAATATACAGATCAGTGGAACAAAATTGACATCCCATAAATAATTCCAAAGTTGATATAGCCAATTAATCTATAATAAAAAAGAAAGAATATATGATAGGTTAAATAGAGTGTTTTAAATAAATGTCATTGGGATAATTATACACCTACATTAAAAATATTAAACCTGGGGGGCATCTGGGTGGCTCAGTGGTTAATCCTCTGCCTTCTGCTCAGGTCATGGTCCTGGAGTCCTGTTATTGAGCCCCACTTGGCAGGGAGCCTGCTTCTCCCTCTCTCACTCCATCTGCTTGTGTTCCCTCTCTGGCTGTTTCTCTCTGTCAAATAAATAAAATCTAAAAAACAAAAACAAAAAACCAAAAAAAAAAAAAAACCTAAACCTGGGAAACTTTCTTATACCATACACAGAGATAAGTTCAAAGTGGTTTAGAAATATAAATGTGAGAATTGAAAGCATAAAATTCATAGAGGAGAACATAGGAACAATTTATTTGTCATCAGTCATCGGAATTTTTTTTTTCTAGATGTGTCTTCTAAAGCAAGGAAAACAGAAACAAAAATAAACTATTGGACTACAACAAAAGAAAAAGCTTTTGCACAAAGAGTACCACCCACAAAAAAAAAAACAAAGCCTTTTAAATGGTAAAATATATTATCAAACGATATACCCAATAAAGGGTTAATATTTAAAATATATAAAACAATACAATTCAGTACGAAAAGCACAGTCTTATTTTTAAAATGGGAAGACTCTCTGAACAGACATATACTCAAGGAAAACATACAGATGGTGAACAGACATAAAAAGATGTGTCTCTTGGGCACCTGGGCGGCTCAGTTGGTTAAGCCACTGCCTTTGGCTCAGTCATGATCCCAGAGACCTGGGATCGAGCCCTACATCGGGCTCTCTGCTAGGTGAGAAGCCTGCTTCTCCCTCTCTCACTCCCTCTGCTTGTGTTCCCTCTCTGGCTGTGTTTCTCTCTGTCAAATAAATAAAATCTTTAAAAAAAAATTGTGTCTCTTGAGGCAAGGGAAGCAAAAGCATAAATAAATAAATAAATAGATAGATAGATAGATGATAGATAGATGATAGATAGATAGATGATAGATAGATAGATAGATAGATAGATAGATAGATAGATAGATAGATAGATAGATGTAGATAAATAGGTAGATAGAAAAAGAAAATAATAAATGGAACTTTATCAAGACGAAAGCTCTTCACAGCAAAGGGAACAATGAACAAAACTAAAAGACAGCCTATGGAATGTGAAAAGATATTTGCACACGATTGTTTGATAAAGGGTCAGGATCCAAAATAAATAATGAACTCATAAGACTCAACACACAGACACACACAAATATGCACACAACAACAACCCAATTAAAAATGGGCAGGATAAATAAGCAGAAGACATGAATAAGTATTTTTTCATAGATGATGTATGGATGCTCAGGGGAGACATGAAAACATGCTCAATGTCAGTGATCATAAGGGAAATAGAAGTCAAAAATAAAATGGGATATCACCTCACACTTATGAGAATAGCTAAAATCAAAACATAAGAAACAATGAGTGTAGGCAACATACAGGGAAAAAGGAATCCTCTTGTACTGTTGGTGGGAATGAAACCATGTGCAGCCACTGTGGAAAACAGCACAGAGGTTTCTCAAAAAGTTAATAATAGAACTACTCTATGATCCAGTGATCCAGAACTACTCTTGTTGTATGTAAGTGATGACTCACTAAATTCTATACCTGAAACTAATATTGCAATATATCTTAGCTAGCTGGAATTTATATAAAAGTTTGGCATAAAAGAAAACCTGTTAAAGCACCTAATGCATGACATGAATTGAAGAAATATTCACATTTTAGGAAAGCCAAAAAAAGAAATGAGAGAAGGTTACAGAAATATTATTTTAATTACTAATAAATATTTCCCTAAACGGGAAAATAAAACATAAGTCTAGTTTGAGAAAGTATAGGAGTTTCTAAGAACAGTGATTACAAGGAGGTTCACAGCAATAATTTTTGAGGCTGAGTAATATTCCACTGTGTGTATACGTGCATATATATAAACTACATCTTCATTAGCCATTCATTAGTTGATAGTTATTTGGTTGATAATGCTGCTATAAATGTGGGATTCAGGTATTACTCCCAATAAATGCTTTTGTATAATTGGGTAGATACTGAGAAGTGTAATTGTTAGATCATAGGATATTAATATTTTTAACTTTTTAAAGAACTTCTTACTGTTTTGCATAGTGGCTGCACCATTTTGCATTCCCACCAACAGTGTAAGAGGGTTCTCCTTAATTCACAACCTTGCAAAACATGATTGTTTCCTTTGTTGTTGATTTTTTAGCCATTCAGACAGGTGTGAAGTGATATATCATTGTAGTTTTTATCTGTATTTTCCTTTTGATGAGTGATGTTGATCATCTTTTCATGTGTCTTTGGCCCTTTGTGTGAATGCTTTGGAAAAATGTTTATTCATGTTTTCTGCCCACTGTCACCTGGATTTTTATTTTGGAGTGTTGAGTTTTATAAATTATTTTTATATTTTGGATACAAACCATTTATCAGAGATATCATTTGCAAATATTTTCTCACATTCTGTAAGTTGCATTTTAGTTTCATTCATTGTTTCTTTCTACACAGAAGATTTTTTACTTTGCTGAAGTCCTCATAGCTTATGTTTTGCTTTTGTTTCCCTTGCCTCAAGAGACATATCTAGTTAGAAGTTGCTAAGGCCTACTGTGGAAAGGGGTTAGTGGCTGTGTCCTCTATAATTTGATGGATTCCTGACTCACATTTTGGTCTTTTATCTATTTTGAACTTATTATGGGGTGTGGTTTAATAAAACTGCCCAATTTTACTATTTTCGTTGTTGCTGTACAGTTTTTCCAACACCATTTGCTGAAGAAACTTTTTTTCCATTGGATAGTCTTTCCTGTCTAATTGAAAATCAATTATCCTTATATTTAAGTGTTCATTTCTAACCTTTATATTCTCTTCTATTGATCTGTGTGTCTGTTTTTGTGTCATTGCCATACTCTCTTGAACACTACAGCTTTGTAATATAACTTGAAGTCTGGAATTGTGATGCCTCTAGCATTGCTTTTCTTTTTCAAGTTTACTTTGTGTATTTGGGGGCTTTTTTGGTTCCAAACCAGTTTTAGGATTGTTCTAACTCTGTGAAAACTGCTGGTGGTACTTTGATAGGGATTGCATTATCTGTGTAGATTATTTTGGGTAGTATAAACATTTTAACTATATTTATCCTTCTACTCACTGAAAATTGAATGTTTTCCATTTCTTTGTGTCATCTTCAAGTTTTTTCATCAGTATTCTAGTCTTCAGAGTACACATCTTTTACTCTTTCATTAGGAATACCACTGGGTATCTTACAGTTTTTTGATGCAATTGTAAATGGAATTGATTCCATGATTTCTATTTATGGAGCTTCCATATTTTGGATAGGTATGCTACAGATTTCTGTACCTTGTCTTATCAGTTCTAACAAATTTTTGGTGCAGTCTCTTTGGTTTCTTATATAGAGCATCATGTCATTAGCAAATAATGAAAGATTGACTTCTCCTTTGCTGATCTGAATGTCTTTTATTTTGTTTTGTTACCTGGTTGCTGTGCCTAAGACATCCAGTACTATGTTAGATAACATTGGTGAGAGTAGTCTTGTTCCACACTAAAGAGGAAAAACTGGTTTTCCTGATTGAGAATTATATTGGTTATTGTTTTTTCATATATGACCTTTATTATGTGGAGGTATGTTCACTCTCACACTACTTTTTTTGACAGTTTTTATCATAAATTGATGTTTTCTTTTATCAAATTCTTTGTCTGCATCTATTTAGATGATCATATGGTTCTTATCCTGTTTATTTTTTTTACTTAATGTGCTATATCACATAGCTTGATTTGTGAATACTGAACCACCCTTGCAGCTCAGGAATAAATCCTACTTGATTGTGGTGAATAATTTTTTATTAACATATAATGTATTATTTTCTTCAGGGGTACAGGTCTGTGAATCATAAGTCTTACATAATTCAAAGCACTCATCAGAGCACATACCCTCCCCATTGTCCATAATCCAGCCACCCCAACCTTTCCAACTCCCTCCCCTCCAGCAACCTTCAGTTTGTTTCCTGAGATTAAGAGTCTCTTATGGTTTGTCTCCCTCTGAGATTCCATCTTGTTTCATTTTTTCCTCACTTCCCCCCACATCCCCCTGTACTGCCTCTCAAATTCCTTATATCAGAGAGATCATATTATAATTGTCTTTTGCTGACTGACGTATCTCACTTGGCATAATATCCTCTAGTTCTATCCATGTCATTGCAAATGCAAGATTTTGGGTTTTATGATGGCTGTATAGCATTCCATTGTGCGTGTGTGTGTGTGCGTGTGTGTGTGTGTGTGTGTGTGTGTACCACTCTTCTTTATCCATTCATCTGTCGATGGGCATCTAGGCTCTTTCCATAGTTTGACTATTGTGGACATTGTGGTTATAAACATTCAGGTGTGCATGCCCGTTCAGAACACTGTATTTGTATCTTTGGGGTAAATAATCAGTAATGTGATTGGTGAGTCATAGGGTAGCTCTATTTTCAACTTTTTGAGGATTCTCCATACTGTTTTCTAGAGTGGCTGCACCAGCTTGAATACCAAACAGTGTAAGAAGGTTCCCCTTTCTCTGCATCTTCACAACATCTTCCATCCCCTGACTTGTTAATTTTAGCCATTCTGACTGGTGTGAGGTGATATCAAAACTGTGGTTTTTATGTGGATTTCCCTGACACCAAGTGATGTTGAACACTTTTTCATGTGTCTGTTGTCATTTGGATGTCTTCTTTGCAAAAATGTCTGTTCATGTCTTCTGCACATTTCTTGATTGAATTGTTTGTTCTTTGGGTGTTGAGTTTGATAAGTTTTTTTTAAAGATGTTATTTATTTATTTGACAGAGAGAAACACAACCGAAGGAGAGAGAGAGAGAGAGAGAGAGAGAGAAGAGAAGAGAAGAGAAGAGAAGAGAAGAGAAGAGAAGAGAAGAGAAGAGAAGAGAAGAGAGAGAAGCAGGCCTCCCACTGAGCAGGGCTCAATACCAAGATTCTGGGATCATGACCTGAGCTAAAAGCAGACACTTAATGACTGAGCCACCCAGGCGTCCTGAGTTTGGTAAGTTCTTTATAGATTTTGGATACTAGCCTTTTATCTGATATGTCATTTGCAAATATCTTATTCCATTCTGTCACTAGTCTTTTGGTTTTGTTGACTGTTTACTTTGCTGTGCAAAAACTTTTGATCTTGATGAAGTCCTAATAGTTCATTTTTGCCCTTGTTTCCCTTGCCTTTTGTGAAGTTTCTAGGGAGAATTTGTTATGGCTGACTTCAAAGATGTTTTTGCCTGTGTTCTCCTCAAGGATTTTGATGGATTCCTGTCTCTCACATTGAGGTATTTCATCCATTTTGAGTCTACGTTTGAGTGTGGTGTAAAGAAATGTTCCAGTTTCATTCTTCTGCACGTGGCTGTTCAATTTTCCCAACACCATTTGTTGAAGAGACTTTATTTTCTCATTGGACATTCTTGCCTTATCAAAGTTTAGTGCCCATAGAGTTAAAGGTCAATTTCTGGGCTTTCCATTCTGTTCCATTGATCTATGTGTCTGTTTTTGTGCCAGTACCACACTGTCTTGATGATTAGAACTCTGTAATAGAGTTTGAAGTCTGGAACTGTGATGCTGCCAACTTTGGTTTCTTTTTCAAGATTCCTCTGATTATCTTGGGATCTTTTCTTGTTCCATATAAAATTAAGATTATTTGTTCCATTTCTTCTTTTGTAAAGATTTTATTTTATTTTTATTTTATTTTATTTACTTCAAATTTATTTTATTTTTTCAGTGTCCCAAGATTCATTGCCCATGCCCCACACCCAGTGCTCCATGCAATAGGTGCCCTCAGTACCCACCACCAGGCTCTCCCATCCCCCACCCCCTCCCTCCAAGTCCCTCAGTTTGTTTCTGTGTCCAAAGTCTCTCATGTTTCATTTCTCTCTCTGAATTACCCTACTTCCCATTTACTTTCCTTCTCTTACTATCTTCTATATTACCCCTTATGCACCACAAGATTTTATTTATTTATTTATTTGACACAGAGAAACACAGCTAGAGAGGGAACACAAGCGAGGGGAGTGAGAGAGGGAGAAGCAGGCTTCTTGCTGTGCAGGGAGCCTGCTGTGGGGCTCAATCCCCTGAGCTAAAGGCAGACACAAAATGACTAAGCCACCCAGATTCTCCTATTTGTTCCATTTCTTTGAAAAAAATGATGGTATTTTGATTGTATTAAATGTGTAATTGCTTCAGGTAACATAGACATTCTCATGATATTTTTTCTCCCAATCCATGAGCATGGGTGTTTTTCCATTTCTTTGTGTCTTCCTCAATTTCTTTCATGAGATTTCTATAGTTTTCTGAGTAGAGATTCTTTGTCCCTTTGGTTGGGTTTATTCATATTCATCTTATTCATCTTGCAATTGTAAATGGGATCAAATCCTCAATTTCTCTTTATTCTGTCTTTCTGTTGGTGTAGAGAAATGCAACTGATTTCCGTACCTTGATTTTATATCCTGATTATATCCTGATAGTTTACTGAATTCTTGTATGAGTTGTAGTAAGTTTGGAGTCTAGCCTTTTGATTTTTCCATATAAAGTGTCATATCATCTACAAAGAGTGAAAGTTTGACTTTAACAATTCAGATACATTTTATTTCTTTTTGTTGTCTGATTTCTGGAGCTAGGACTTCTAGTACTATGTTGAATAGCAGTGGCAATAGTGGACAGCCTTACTGTGTTCCTGACTTCACAGAGAAATCTCTAAGTTTTTCCTCATTGAGAATAATATTTTATGTGGGTTTTTCATAGATGACTTTTGTGATATTGAGGTATGTACCCTCTATATCTACACTGTGAAGAGTTTTGATCAAGGAAGGATACTGTACTTTGTCAAATGTTTTTTCAGCATCCATTGAGAGTATCATACCCTCAATAGGTGCTAAATGATTCTTTAAGATTTGGTTTGCTGGGTTATTTATTTTTTTGAGAATATTTGCATACATGTTCATCAGTGAGATTGGCCTCTGTTCTCTTTTTCCATGGAGACTTGATTTTTTTTTGGTATTACATGAATGCTGGTATCATAGAATGTATTTGGAAGTGTCCTTTGATCTTACTTCTTTTATAAGATTTTATTTATTTATTTAACAAAGAGAGATCACAAGTAGGCAGAAAAGCAGGCAGAGAGAGGAGGAAAAAGCAGGCTCCCTGCTGAGCAGAAGGCCCAATGCGGGTCTCAAACCCAGGACCCTGAGAACATGACCTGAGCCAAAGGCAGAGACTTTAACCCACTGAGCCACCCAGGCACCCTGATCTCGCTTTTTTGCAATAGTTTGAGATGAAGAGATATTAAATCACCTTTAAGTGTTTGGTAACATTCACCTGGGAAGTCATCTGGCTCTGGACTTTGGTTTGTTGAGAGATTTTTGAATATTGATACTTTTTTTGTTGGTTATCAGTGTGTTCAAGTTTCATATTCTTCCTGTTTCAGCTTTGGTGTTTTATATGTTTCTAGGAATTTATCTGTTTCTTCCAGGTTGTTCAATTTGTTAGTATGTGTTTTTTCATAAAATTCTTTTCTAATTGTATATCCATACTGTTGATTTTTAATTTATTTGGGTCTTTCATCTTTGCTTTTTGATAAGTCTTTTATCAAACTTGTTAAGGTTTATCAATTTTATTAATATTTTCAAGGAATACGTTTCTTGTTTTATTGATCTGTTCTACTGGATTTTTAGATTCTGTATCATTTATTCCTGCTCTAATCTTTATTATTTCTCTTCTGCTGCTGGTTTAGGCTTCACTTGTTGTTTTTCTTGTTCCTTTAAGTGTAATGTTAGGTTGTTTATTTGAAAATTTTCTTCCTTCAGGGTGCCTGGGTGGCTCAGTTAGTTGAGCCACAGACTTCAGCTCAGGTCATGATCCCGGAGATCAGGGATCGAGTCCCTCATTGGGATCCCAGATCTGTAGTGAGTCTGCTTCTCCCTCTGATCTTCTGCCCTCTCATTCTCTCTGTCTCTCTCTCTCTCAAATAAACAAATAAAATCTTTAAAAAATGGCTTCCTTCTTGATGTAGTATTGACATTGTTCTATACATCTTTCTTAGGACTGATTTTGCTACATCCTGAAGGTTTTGGACTCTTATGTTTTATTTACAAATATTTTACTTATTTATTTGACAGAGAGAGAGATAACAGGTAGGCAGAGAGGCAGGCAGAGATATAGAGGTATTTGAACCCAGGACTCTGAGATCATGACCTGATCAGTAGTCAATGGCTTAACCCACTGAGCTACCTAGGTGCCCAACCCTTCTGTTTTCATTTTCATTTGTTTCCATGTATTTTTTTTCTTTTTTGACTTCCTGGTTGAGAAATTATTTATTTAGTAACATGGTGCTTAGCATCTATGTATTTATGGTCCTTTCATCTTTTTTTTTTCCTGGTGGTTGACTTCCAATTGCATTTCATCGTTGTCAGAAAATATGCAAACATGATCTCAATATTTTGTACATGTGAAGGCCTGATTTGTGACCTAGTATGTGATCTGTTTCGGGGACTACCCCATGTGCTCCTGAAAATAATGTGTGCTCTGTTGTTTTGTGATAAAATGTTCTGAATATATCTGTTGAGTACAACCAGATGCAAGGTGTCATTCAAAGCCACTGATCATCTGTCCATCAAAATAAGTGGGGTGTTAAACTTCCCTATTATTATTGTATTATGATAAATGAGTTCCATTATGTTTATTATTGATTGTGCTATATATTTGGCTGCTCCCAAGATGAGGGCATAAAGACTTATAATTGTTAGTCCTGATTGTTGGTGGTCCCCTTTATTATGCTAGAGTGCTCTTCTTGATTTCCTGTTACAGTCTTTGGTTTAAAATCTAGGTACTTTTTGCAATTTCACTACTGGGCATTTACCCCAAAGATACGGATGTAGTGAAAAGAAGGGCCATATGCACTCCAATGTTCATCGCAGCAATGGGCACAATCGCCAAACTGTGGAAAGAGCCAAGGTGCCCATCAACAGATGACTAGATAAAGAAGATGTGGTACATATATACAATGGAGTACTATGCCTCCATCAGAAAGGATAAATATCCAACTTTTGTAGCAACATGGACTGGACTGGAAGAGATTATGCTGAGTGAAATAAGCCAAGAAGAGAAAGTCAAGTATCACATGGTTTCACTTACTTGCAGTGCATGAGGGGTAAACTGGAGGACAGTGGGAGAAGGAAAGTAAATGGGAACTAGGGTAATCTAGGGAGGGAAAGGAAACAACAGAGACTTTGGACACAGAAACAAACTGAGGGACTTGGAGGGAGGGGGGTGGAGGGATGGGAGAGCCTGGTGGTGGGTACTGGGGACACCTAAAGCGTGGAGCACTGGGTGTGGGGAATGGGGAATGAATCTTGGAACACTGGAAAAAAAATTTTAGTAACAATAAAAAAGAATGTGTTGTCCTGATTTTTTCACTATATCCTATGATTTCCTGAGGGCAACTAGGAATGGGTATTTTTTCTTCATTTTACATAATGGAGGGTTGATCCCACCAAAGGTAATTTTGGAGAATCATCTAGAGTCCCAGAGTAAGAATGGATCTGAGGTCTCCTACCTTCTAGACTTCCATAGGACTCTAGAATTAGGAAGTACCCTTTCATCAAAGAGCAATCGGTACCTTAGGTTAGAACACAATTTGGTGTGCTGAGTATTCTCTCAATGACTTGGGATGGGGTGAGAGACATTCAGCTGCTAGCTGAACTCTGCAGGTAACTTGCAGACTTCCATTTCCTTCTTGTATGCTTCTCTACAAAATCAGCTAAGATGCACAAATAAGGTTTCTCTCTGATGGTTACATTTATAATTGCTGGCAGTCATTCCTGCTCCACTGCCCAGCTGTATGGGTTCCCACCTTCTGGACTGGACCGAATTTACCTCCTTTGATCTTGGTTTTCCTATATGTAAAATAGGGGCTAATACCCCTTTCTCATTTATACCTTAACAAACCATACGTTATAATAGGGATGCTCTAGAATAATACACAATGACCCGAAGTTAAAAGATCAGGACAAATGGAAGAGCCCACTCTAGCCCCAGCTCTGACAAAGGTTATTTTCCAACTACCAAGGAAAGGAGTAACTTTTTGCCCTGCAGCCTCCTGGAGGACTGATGTCTCATCTGTGAATTTGGTGCATAGCACTTACAGCCATATAGTGATCTCAATCTTGTTTCTCCTTCCTTATTGGATTATGCTAATAAATTTGTATTGTCTACTATTTTTAAAGTAGTGCCTTCTATATTATCTCACACAATTCCTAAAATAACTCTTGTAACTTAGGCAGGCCAGGTATTGTCATTTCCATTTCTCTCCCGTTAGCTTCTTCACCCCAGTCCCTTCCTGGAGCCTCCTGTATTATCTCCTCCAGGAAGCTTGCCTGATTAGAATCTGGGAGAGCACAGCACTCTGTGGAGAAGAAGGGCCTGAGACATTTGAATGAAAGCATGAATTTAGGACTCCCCAGTAGGGAGTGAGAGCAGGCGGTGAGCCCTAGGATGTCACTTGACAATGAAAAACAGATGTTCTGACCTTTTTTTTTTTGGTTTTATCTAAGTACAAAATGCTAAGGTTTTATTATTTATTTTTTAAAAAGATTTTATTTATTTATTTGACACAGACACAGCTAGAGAGGGAACACAAGCAGGGGGAGTGAGAGAGGGAGAAGCAGGCTTCCGGCCGAGCAGGGAGCCTGATGCAGAGTTGATCCTGGGACTCCGGGATCATGACCTGAGCTGAAGGCAGACGCTTAACAACTGAGCCACCCAGGTGCCCCCCAAATGCTAAGGTTTTAAAACATGAGCATATCTGACAATTGGGGAATGGGCACCATAAAATTCTTACCATGTGATTACCTTACTACATTAGCACCATTTTTTTAATACAGAGGGGGGAAATGTACAACTGCAGAGCTTTTTATTTCTATATAAAGCCTAGATGCTTTTAGCTGCACTCATTACTTCCTTTAAATGTGCTGAGAGGATGGAAAGTTTGGAGACCATCTTTCAGCTTTGCTGTGGAGGAACTGTGTGATATTGTCTGAGATTTTCTTTTTTCTCCCCCAGGAGGTTAAAATAATCCTTTTTTGTTTAGCATGTATATCCACAAAATTAAAGGTGTGTTTTAGGAAACTTGGGGGCAAAGGCAATTATTCAGATGATTCGGGCCAAAATCCATCCTGCCATGAAGGAGGAAAACAAAGTGTCCAGTTGGAGCTGAGCTGTCCAGTTTGCATGTTGGCATCTCTCAAATTCATGGAATAAATTATTCCTTTGCTTCTGTTACTGGAGAATTTAGGGGGGAATCTATTAGTTTATTAAGACTGATAAGTGAATGCTTTCAGGCTACTTACCTTACAACCAACGGATAACAGAGACCCAAGGAACTTCTAAATCCTGGGAAATTATTAGGATTCTAAAGGACTTCTACCTTCCAAGGGCACTCCCTAAATTACATTCAGAGTAAGACAGGAGAAAAGGAGTGCTCACTTGGTTGAGTACCCAGTGTGTGCTTGACATTGCACTGGGTGATTTATATAACTTCTTTACCCCTTTAAATTCTCATGACAACACTCTGTGATCTGAATTTATAGATAAGAAAATTAAGGCTCAAAGAAATTAAAGAGCCCCAAACAGCTGGCCAACCTGGAATGAGAACCTCTAAAACTTTACTAGTTCTACAAATTCTTGAATCATCTGCCATGATTACACTTGCTTCTGGAGCATTCTAGGTGTAATTCAAGTTAGTTCATTATTAGATTCATTACTGAGCACCTATAGTGTGTGGGTATAATGCTGGGAGCTGAACACCCTAAGATGAATAAGTCAAGGCCCAACCTGTTGAGGAATGTGATACGATACCAGGTGAGTCTGATACACATCTTCGTGACAATAGTACAATGGGACCAAACTGTTGTGGGATTGCAAAGGAGGTGCTGATCAGCTGTTTCCTAGGGAAGTCCTTAAGGATCACCATAGGAGGCAGAGTTCTAAAACCCCAGGTCCCCTGGACCCAGGATCTATTCTTCACTAGGCCACATGGTTAGATGGAGAACCCCACATAAGTTAGTTCACAGCAAGAAGCAATACTGCAGATCAAAAAGAGTCTGGCATTTGAGCAAATGGGGTCAGATCCCAGCTCTGTCATTTACAATGTGTGTCACACGGTACAAGTTATTTAACCTGATTCTTGGGGCTTGCTTTTCTAAAAATATTAGGATAAAAATGCCAGCTTCATGGGATTGTTTTGAAGCAGAATCTCAAGATCCTTTACATTTTGGTTCTACTCTCTCTTCACCAATGTGGAAATATATGTCAATTCCTATCTCTGGTCCTCCAGACAGAGGGCCCCTTGAGGCAAGCAGTGAGAAACCAGAGCCAACACACTCTACAATCTCAGGTGAAAAGAGACCAGGCCCAGGAGGCAGGCAGGTAGGCAGGCACCATTAAATAAGCCAGAAAAAGATCAGCCCCAGGGTCTGGCCAGGACACTCAGATGTAACATCTCAATGATCTGTTGGAAAACAAACAAAATGGGAATATATTTACCAGTGATAATATTTGGGTGCTGATGAAGAGGGGCAGACCATAAATATTAAGAAGCCAGGAGTTTGGGCACCTCGGTGGCTCAGTGAGGTAAGTGTCTGCCTTTGGCTCGGTCATGATCCCAGGGTTCTGGGATCGAGTCCCACACTGGGTTCCCTGCTCAGTGGGGAATCTGCTTCTTCCCCTAACGCTCCCTACTGCACACTCTCTCTCAATAAATAAATAAAATCTTTAAAAAAAGAAGCCAGGGCTGGGAAGACAGATAGAAGAAGGCCCACTCTGGAATGAGAAATATTCCCCAAAGGTCCCAGGCTGTGCTCTAGGAGTTAATGAGACAGACTGTCACCACGCTGTGCTGCAGCTGGAAAAAGGGCTAATGAGACCGCAGATCACCTGGCCTTAGTCCATGGCCACCCTCTTAGAACCATTCATCTGAAACTGTAGGTATGATGTAGTGTTTGCTTTTCAGCTTCTTAGTGACACTGTCTCCTTATCTTGGCCACGCTGCAACAGGAGACAGTTCCCTGATTACCTAGCTAGACAGAGATGCCTCTTGGGAAGGCCAAAGGGGGTTCATGGATAGGAAAGGGAGACATGGGCACATGCAGCACACTGAGAAGACAGATACTCTCTTGGCTTTGTAGTGTGACCCCTGGGTAATCAATATATGCTAATTACTGGATTTGGATGAATGGTAGGGGCAGAAATGTATGAATATCTGAATTATTTTAGATGGGGAGATGGGGCAGAGGGAGAGAGAGAATCTTATGTAGGCTTCACACCCACCATGAGCCCGATGTGGGACTTGATCTCACAACCGTGAGATCATGACCTGAGCTGAAATTGAGAGTTGGATGCTTAACCGACTGAGCCGCCCAGGTGTCTCTGAATATCTGAATGTTTAACAAGCAAATAGAAGTCTGAATTTATAAGTGACCTTGGCCATAATCACAGTTGTATTTGGGAATATAGAAGACCACTGTTAGGTTCAGTGATTCATCAGAAGGAATCACAGAACTCAGCAAAGCTATTATGCTCATGGTTATGGATTATTCCAGTGAAAAGATACAGATTAAAATCAGCAACAGAAAAAGGCTTATTTTTTTCCAGAAAACACTGGAAGAAAACACTAGGTGTGAACCTCTAGTTGTTTTCTCCCAGTGGAGTCATGTGGACAGTGGTTAATTGTCTCAGCAATGACGTGTGACAATGTATGTGGAATATTTGTAATGTCAACTAGGGAAGCTCACCAGAGCCTTGGTGCAGGGTTTTTATAGGGCACCAGTCATTTAGCCATGGACGCTCATGTAGTTAACCTTAGCTGCTCAGTCTCTAGCTCTCCAGGGGTCAAACTGATACCATATGGTCCAAGGCCCCCACCATAAATCACACTGCTGTCATAGACCATTTGGTGTGGCCAAGGCCTCAGATAAACAAAGATACTCTTAACAAGCAGGAAATTCCAAGGGCTTAGAGATTTTCTCTAAGGAGCTGGGCAAGGGTCAAACCTTTCTTTGGGGTTTTCAAGGTTTTCACAACCCAGACCTACTTAGTTATCCTTTACTGCACAATAGCAGAAACGCAGAAGTACTAGTCTCTTTCCTTCCAGGAGAACAGCATTGGTTTGGTATGTGGCTTGATAGTTTAAAACATGTGTATGACTCCTTTCTGCCCAACTGAGATCTGATTTGGATGCTGTGTTTGATTGGGCTTGGTGGTAGTGTTCTGAAGAGGGAAATGCACTAGATCAAGAGGAGGAAATATGGGTCAGCATTGGAGCTCTGTGCCAATTGACTGTGAAGCCACAGAGAAATCCCTCAGCCATCCCCTATCAGACAGGACTGGTCATACTTAATCTACTTCCTATGGGTAACACCAACCCTTGCTGGGAGGATCAAATTATACAGTGGATGCAAAATGAACTTGAAAATTTAACGTAATACACAAATGAGATATCTGTGATTGAAAGTGCTTTGCTGTTCAATAGATTTTCAAGGGAAAAAACACAACTCAATTCCTGATCCAGAACATTGGTTGGGGCCAGTGGTAATTTAAATAAATTTTTTTAGACTTTATTTTTTTTAAAGATTTTATTTATTTATTTGAGAGAGACACACAGAGAGTGAGAACACAAGCAGGGTGAGGGACAGAGGGAGAAGCAGACTCCCCACTAAGCAGGGAGCCCAAAGCGGGGCTCGATCCTGGGGCTCTAAGATCATGACCTGAACTGAAGGCTGAGCCACCCAGGTGCCCCTAGACTTTTGTTTTTTAAATACTTTTTATGTATTTAATTGAGAGAGAGAGAGAGAGAGAGAGAGAGAGAGAGAGAGAGCGCAGGAGTGGGAGAGGGGGGAGAGGGAGAAGCAGACTCCTTGCTAAGTAGGGAGCCTGATGCAGGACTCAATCCAGGAACCCCAGGATCATGACCTGAGCCCAAGGCAGATCCTTAACTGAATAAGACCTTATTTTGTGAACAGTTTTAGTCACAGCAAAGTTGAGTAGAAGGTACAGAGAGTTCCCATGTGTCCCCTACTTCTACACATGCACACAGCCTCTCTCACTATCAGAATCTGCCAGTAGAGTTTGCTCTATTGAGAAACCTGCATTTGCTACACTGAATAACCTACATTTACCCATTATCACTCGAAATCCATAGTTCACATTAAGGTTTACTGTTGGTGTTGTACATTCTATGGGTTTGGACAAATGTATCATGACATGTAGCCACCATTATAGTATCATAAAGGGTAGTTTTGGCAACAGTAATTTTTACTTTGTTTTCTTAGGTGCAGTATTAGTTCTGTTCCTGAAAGATTGATTTGAAAACCTCAAAGATGATTAAAAATGCTGTTAAAATACTTAAAGGATGGACAAGGCTTGTTAATGCTACCCATCATCTTCATTGGCTATCTGACAAGCCCTCTGTCTAGAAGGCATCTACTCTGATTCGAATTGTTCTTTTTGAAATCACCATAGCAGGCTGGTCAGCATTATTCTTTCACCAGAGGTCTGGAAGGGGCTGCCATATAGGGCCCTTGCAGGTTGTAAACTGTATAACTCGAGGGAGCACTATTCTCATAGACTGCAGCGTAATCATACTCTTTGGAATTGTGGACTGTGGAAACCCTGATCCTGGGAAAGATCTTTAGATCCTAAACAGAATCTGTTTAGAAGTTTTTAGACCTATATTTAACCAGGCTGTGTTAAAATCGGATTCTCATAGCTAAGGTCACTTTTAGAGTCCCCTCTGTCTATAGAGTGTGAAAAGCAGTTTACTACAAATTATTTGCTATAGATAAGAATTACTGGGGTGCCTGGGTGGCTCAGTCATTGGGTGTTTGCCTTCAGCTCAGGTCATGATCCTAGTGTCCTGGGATCAAGGCCCACATTGGGCTCCCTGCTCAGCGGGGAGCCTGCTTCTCCCTCTCCCACTCCCCCTGCTTGTGTTCCATCTCTTGCTGTCTCTGTCAAATAAATGAATAAAATCTTTAAAAAAGGATTCATCATTTTCCTGTGGAACTGCTTTCTTTATAGATATTTTTTCTGGCACAGAGGAATGGAAAAACTTTGACCCTTGATGTTTAGAAACTCAAACACTGGCTTCAGTTGAGAGATGCACTGGAGTGGGGGACTGTTAGGCCCAAACCATATTATCATGAGTGGCTGCCTATTCCTCCTCCCAGGAATCTCCTTTCACAGAGTTGACTTAAGGTAAAAAAGACAAGTCTTTCAATTTTCAGTTATGAATATGCCTTAGGATACATGGGAATGTTTCATTTTCATGATTCTTCTATCTCATCCATGGTAGCTGAGAGTTGATGACATTGAACGTATGATGCTCCCAAATTTGAAGGAGAGTGACATTCACTGTGTCATTAATTAAATTGCACTCGTTTAACTGATTAGACAAAATGCAAATGTGGAAAAATGCTTTTCAGTATTTTTTCCTTCTTATTTATACCAGCCAGTAGAGATTCTTAATTAGGCCTTCAGAGAGAGTATTCCATAAATAAGCTGGGCCCTTCCTTCATCTTGAGTACTCACTATGTTAAATATCCTTTCCATTCAAAAGTTAGGGAAGGATAGTTGATTTCAGTCTTATCTTGTCTACACAATCTCCATTTCTTAGATCATTGCCATTGCTTTCTCTGTGGTTTATACACAGCTTTTGCCAAACTGCTCCTCTCGCTAGATTAGGGCTACAGAGACCAACAAAAGTGGTAGCTTTTATTTTTCTCCCTTAAGAAGGCATCATAAAAGAATAACATTTTCTCACATAATTTGTAAACAAAAAATAAGGCAGCTGACTTCATTTGTGTTACTTGAAGAACTAATAAGACTTTTAGAATATTTTGGTTATGCAGTTAATAAAGAATTTTGACCCCCTGGAGAGCCTGGGTGGCTTAGTCGGGTAAGTGTTTGCCTTCGGCTCAGGTCATGATCCCAGGTTTCTGGGATCAAGTCCCATCAAGTCCCTCATGGGGGTGAGATCCCTGCTCACGGGGTGTCTTCTCCCTCTCCCTCGGCCCCTCTCCCCTGCATGTGCACTCTCTCTCGCAAATAAATAAACTCTTTTAAAAAAAGAAAAAAAAAATCGGGCTCCCTGCTCTGCGGGGGGCCTGCTTCTCCCTCTCTCACTCCCCTTGCTTGTGTTCCCTCTCTGGCTATGTTTCTCTCTGTCAAATAAATAAAAATCTTAAAAAAAAAGAAAAGAAAGTTGTTTGGTCCCTTAATTTTGCTTGTGTATTTCGATTGCTTTTTTCATTACTGACTCCTACAAATTTGATCCCGTCCTCATGATTTTGCTGCTGTTTTTGAAGTCACTCCTGCCCCTCTTGCTAGATCTCTTCTTCTTCCCATTCTAGTGACCTTGCAAAATTTTTTTAAAAGATTTTATTATTTATTTGACAGAGAGAGATATCACAAATAGGCAGAAAGGCAGGCAGAGAGAGAGGCGGAAGCAGGCTCCCTGCTGATCAGAGAGCCCGATGTGGGCCTCAATTCCAGGACCCTGAGATCATGACCTGAGCCGAAGGCAGAGGCTTAACCCTCTGAGCCACCCAGGCGCCCAACCTTGCAAATTTCTAAGAGCCCAGAGTTTTCAATGAATGACTGGGGAGGGCATAGGAGACCACTGAGGGTAGGGCCAATTAGCATACCAACTGGCATGTCCCTTAAAGCCAGCGTTCAGACAGCTGTTTTGGACTCTTGGTGATCTTCTGCCTCTACATACATGCCTTTGTTTTTCCTTTTACCTACTTATTTTTTTATTTTTAAAGGTTTTATTTATCAATTTTTAGAGAGTGAAAGAGTGAGAGAGGGTACGTGCTAGTGTGAAATGAACACAGGGGAAAGGGCAGAGGGAGAGACAGAATACTAAGCAGGCTCCATGCTGCGAGTGCAATGCAACACAGGGCTTGACCCCATGACCCTGTGATCATGACCTAAGCCAAAATCAAGAGTTGGATGCCTAACCAACTGAACCACCCAGGTGCCCCTATTCTTCCTTTTGAAAGTACTGCTTATCCTCTGCCCACTTCCACAACTCTCTTACATTCCCAACAACATCAACTACTTGTTTTTAAATATAAATGTTCACCTCCCCATGGGTCAAGAAGAACCAGAGAAAAGCCAAACAGAAGGGGAAGAGGCCTAGAAAGGCACTGAAACCCTAAGGGAGACTTTTTTTTTCCTTTGGGAGAACTGACCTTCCAGAGAAAGCAAATTAAGTTATCATCCTCATCTTTGTGCTGTGATATCATTGAAGTGCTCATTATGTACTGATACCCCTCACTTTGTACTCATAACCTTAAACCAAAATTAATCTGTTGTCACATGGAGTTAACAAGTTTGTTAATGGTGACTGATCAAAAACCTGAATTGTTCAAGAAAAGCAGCTTTGGACACACAAACAACAGGAAAAATTAGCTAGTGGCAACGGAACACTCCTGCTTATAAAGGAATAACATCCTCATCCTCTATTTTTGGGAACTTCTGCTCTGCTGTCTGAAGTGAGGGCTAAGTGCCTAGAGAGAAGAAAATCCTCAATTAATATGGAGCATGTCCTACACAGTCTGACCTGTGTATTCATTTAGCTAGTGAGCACTTATTAAGCTCTGATTTTGAATCCAAGCCCTTACCATACATTTTTCCATCCATAGAGTTCCCAATAGAGTTATTGGGAACATATGACTTGTGAGTATTTGCTGTGGAGTCATTTATGAAAAGCTTGTGATCACTGCCTTCAAACAGCTTTTAGTCATGTCACAGAGAAAAGGAATCAACAGCCATGTGTGTGACACAGTGTGATCACACGGGGTGCTATTAGAACATAGAGAAGGAATCCCAAATGTAGCCTTGGGTAATCAAGGAGGGTGAGAAGGTGGCATCTAAGCTGAACTTTGGAGGACTGGACACAAGATGTAGGAGTTAGCTTGGTAAAGAAGGTGGGCAATGCCATTCCAGGTGGAGGGAAGAGCAGTGCACAGGCCTGGAAATGCATTACAAGCATAGATGCAATGGAAAGCCATTGAAGAGTTGTAGGGAAGAGTGCATCTGATCATATTTGCCTTTTAGAAAGCTGTCTCTAGTTTCAACATGGCAAGTTGACCATGGAAAGGCAAACCTAGAGGCAGAGAAGTGAAGTTGGTGGTCTTTATTTCTCCTGTGAAGGATGGTGGTAGCTGGTAGGAAGGTAGTGAAGTCAAAGATGGAGAGAAACGGACGTCTTCAATATATACAGGTGACCCTTAAACAATACAGGGGTTAGTGGCGGTAACCCCCACCGTCCAGCAGTTGAAAATTTACATATGACTTTTGACTGCCCCCAAACTTATCTACTAATGGGTTGGTTCCAGTGTTGACTGGATGCCTTATTGATAACATAAATAGTCGATCAACACATATTTTGTATGCTACATGTATTATATACTGTATTCTTATGACACTATAAGCTGGAGAATGGAAAATGTTAAGGAAATTATAAGGAGGAGAAAAATACCTTTACAGTACTGTACTGTGTTTATCGAACCCACACAGCTCAAACCCATGTTTAAGGGTCAGCTGTGTTTAGGAGGCAGAAGAGTCAACCAGATTGGCTGGATGATTAGATGTGGAGGAGGGGCAGATGTTGGAAAGAAGTCAAATACAGAGCTTCTGCAGTCCAGGAGTTTACAGAATGTTAGAAGGACATAACCTGTAAACTAAAACCTTGATATACCGGTTTAGTGTAGTAGAAAGAGCCTGGGCTTTGCAGTCAGCCAAATTTGCCTTGAATCCCTGTCATACCATTGATTAGGCACATGACAGAGACTGCTTGAACACACTGTATCACTGTCTCCTTATTACCTTACAAGTGGTTATGAGCTTTCATATGTGAGAAACATGTGGTACCTAAGAAATGTCCTATAAATATTAGTAAATGTTTCTTTAAAATAATTATAATTATTACTCCATACAGGAAGATAATACCAGTCACTATTATGCAAAGACAGTTAAAGACATTTATAGATTAATGCACATATTTGGGGGGATCAATATATATATTAAAAGAGTCTGAGGAACAGAGAACTCATTCTAGTGTGCAATTAGGAAAACAAATAGAAATATGTATCATGTTTCTGAATAGCTCAGGGCAATGGGTTCCATACCTCCCTGAATCAACGTTTTACCCCTATCATGGGTAGGACGTTCTTCCACATATCTGACTGCAGTCCCTCTTGCCTGGTTCTGATAGGTTTCCTCTTGCTGTTCCAAGTGTAGTTATTCTCTTATCAGGGAGTGGGCATGGCTTATTAATATTGTCTTAGACATTATTGTGCTGGGGCTTTAACTGTGTTGTTCTGACTTCTTAGCTCTGCCTCAAGAATATGTTGTCTTATTTCCTGGAATTGATGTTGCCTTCTCTATACACCTTGCTCACCAATTTTCTACATAGACAAAATATTTACAAATTCTTTTTTCCCCTAAATGTTCCCTCTTCTGATGGAAATATTTTAGAATTAGATACTAGCAATGGCTGCACAAGATAGTAAATGTACTAAACCCCACTGAATTGTGCACTTTAAAATACCTAATTTTATATTGTGTGAATTATAGCTCAGTAAAATAAATTAGAAAATAAAATGCTTTGGTTGTAAAAAAAAAAAAAGTGCTCTTCTTCTGCCATCTTTTTGGTGGCTATCTTTTTGAATGGCTTGTATTTGCATGCAAAACATTGCCTAAGCCAGCACCATTGCAGTTCCAAGGAAGCCATTCTAGATCCTTGATAATGCAGAAATGTTCAACCCCACTTTATTCTTTTTAAGATTTTATTTTATTAGCGAGAGCAAGAGAGAGAGCATCAACAGGAAGAGGGGTGGAGGGTGAGGGAGAAGTAGACTCCCCATGGACGAAGGAGCCCCATGCAGGGCTTGATCCCAGGACCCCAGGATCATGACCTGAGCTGAAGGCAGATGCTTGACCTACTAAGCCACCCAGGTCCTGTCATACCCACGTTACAGATGGGAACCTGAGGCAAAGAGAGGCACCTGACTAACCCAGAGTCATCCAGCTGCTAGGCACCTCTACAGAATCAAACAGACAGCACGATCTGGTGGTGGCTGCAGGGGAAGTGGACTTGGCAATTTCTGCTTTTAGAGTTTCCCCGACCTCCTTCTTGAAGGGTACCCACAGCCAGCCCTTGCTCTCGTCTGTTTTTCCTTCTTCTGATCAAATTTGCTTCTGGAAAGGACGTATCTACTTTCAGTGTATTTCAGAGCAGGTGCTGCCATTCTCTAGGAGATTTTCCCTTAAATCCTTATCTGTATTTAGTAACTAGAAGGTATTGTTCCCTGTAGGAAAAAGGAGGCACTAACAAGCTGGTAGACAGCTCAGAGGGGATGTTATGGATTCCCCCCAGAGTTCTCCCAGGGCTGCCACATCACTCCATCTATTCCGTCTCTACCTCAGGCCAACTGTATGTCTGAATAATGACTCTGTTCTTCTGAATGTGAGGCTGTAGAGGGCAGACAGACCCCGTCTCCGACCTGAGCCTGTCCACAGACAGCTGGTAGACCTTGGGTGGGTTATTTTGGGCCTCAGTATCCTTATCTACAGTCTGACCACAGCAATCCTTATTTTATAGGATTGAATGGAAGCAAGTATAGAGTCTCCAGGCCAGCATAGTGCTTGAATCCCTGGGCCTTGTAAATTCTCCTTTCTAGCTGCTTCTAGTCAAAACCCCTGAGCTTGGCCCATGTTTCCATTGCAGTTCCTATCTTCGGTCCAAGTCCCTGAGGCATAAAAAAAGAAAAAGGAAGTGCTCTTGGGATGGCTGCAAGTTGTAATGAGTCAGCGTGCCACAAGAAGCTTTGTTTATGCTGCCTGTAGCAGGTTGAATTGTGACCCTGCAAAAGATATATCCAAGTTCTAGCCCCCCTCCCCCACCCAATATCTGTGAAGGTGAACTTATGTGGACCTAGGTTGTGAAAATTAATAAAAGAAAATCTTATTTAGAATGGAGTTCAGGAGGTCAGCAGGGGAAGCTCTGACTTCCTACTACTTGTCAAGTGCAGACCCGACAGGTGGAGATGAATATTTTCCCCAATTTTTCCACATTATCCCATGTGGATACTACTGTCCTACTCCAGCGGGGGAAGAAAGCCTCTCCTCCTTCCCTGGAAACAGCCCAGCGAGTGAGAGACTGTCACAACTTGGCCAGTGGAAGGCCACTACACTTTGAACTCCCAGTTTATTACAATAGGCTTTTTGCTTATAACAGCCTATCTAACTTCCCCCTTTTCTCTATAAAAGAGTGTTCCTCCGTCTCCAAAGGAAAAGGAGACAAAAGCGAAAATGAACTTCTGGGACTTGATCAAAATAAAAAGCTTCTGTACAGCAAAGGAAACAGTCAACAAAACAAAGACGCAACCCACAGAATGGGAGAAGATATTTGCAAATGACACTACAGACAAAGGGGTGGTATCCAAGATCTATAAAGAACTACTCAAACTCAACACCCAAAAAGAAGATGAGCACATCAAAAATGGGCAAGAGACATGAAGAGGCACTTCTCCATAGAAGATATACAAACGACTAAAAGACACATGAAAAAATGTTCAGGGTCACTACCTATCAGGGAAATTCAAATCAAAACCACACTGAGATACCACCTTATACCAGTCAGAATGGCCAAAATTAACAAGACAGGAAACAACAAGCGTTGGAGAGGCTGCGGAGAAAGGGGAACCCTCTTACACTGTTGGTGGGAATGTAAACTGGTGCAGCTGCTTTGGAAAACAGTGTGGAGATTCCTTAAAAAATTGAAAATAGAGCTACCCTATGACCCTGCAATTGCACTACTGGGCATTTACCCCAAAGATACAGATGTAGTGAAAAGAAGGGCCATATGCACCCCAATGTTCATCGCAGCAATGGCCACAATCGCCAAACTGTGGAAAGAGCCAAGGTGTCCATCAACAGATGAATGGATAAAGAAGATGTGGTACATATATACAATGGAATACTATACCTCCATCAGAAAGGATGAATATCCAACTTTTGTAGCAACATGGACTGGACTGGAAAAGATTGTGCTGAGCGAAATAAGCCAAGAAGAGAAAGTCAAGTATCGCATGGTTTCACTTACTTGCGGTGCATGAGGGGTAAACTGGAAGACAGTGGGAGAAGGAAAGTAAATGGGAACTAGGGTAATCTAGGGAGGGAAACGAAACAACAGAGACTTTGGACACAGAAACAAACTGAGGGACTTGGAGGGAGGGGGGTGGAGGGATGGGAGAGCCTGGTGGTGGGTACTGGGGACACCTAAAGCGTGGAGCACTGGGTG
>PITA01025009.1:0-13480 GCA_004023965.1 Spilogale gracilis
GAGACTTTGGACACAGAAACAAACTGAGGGACTTGGAGGGAGGGGGGTGGAGGGATGGGAGAGCCCGGTGATGGGTACTGGGGGCACCTATTGCGTGGAGCACTGAATGTAGGGAATGGGGAATGAATCTTGGAACACTGGAAACAAATAATTTAAGTAACAATAAAAAAAAATAAAGACAGTAGGAGAAGGAATGTAAATGGGAAGTAAGGTAATTCAGGGAGAGAAAGGAAACATGAGAGACTTTGGATACAGAAACAAACTGAGGGACTTGGAGGGAGGGGGTGGGGGGATGGGAGAACCTGGTGGTGGTGGGTACTGAGGGCACCTATTGCCTAGAGCACTGGGTGTGGGGAATGGGGAATGAATCTTGGAACACTGGAAAAAAAATTTTAGTAACAATAAAAGTAAATAAATTTAAAAAAAAAAGAATGAAAACAAAAGATTTTTGGTGACAGTAGGGGTAACAGCCATTCTCACACATTGTTAGTATAAATGGAAATTGCTATAATCTCTATGGAGAAAATTTGGCAGTATCTATGAAATTAAAAATATACATCCTCCTGACCTAGCAATTCTGCTTTTAGGGCATTCCCCTACTGATATATATATATATAATTTTTTTTTAAGATTTTATTTATTTGAGAGTGAGAGAGAATAAGAGAGCGAGCATTAGAAGGGGGAGGGTCAGAGGAAGAAGGAGACCCCCTGCTGAACAGGGAGCCTGATCCAGACTCCATCCTGGGACTCCAGGATCATGACCTAAGCTGAAGGCAGTCGCTTAACCAACTGGGCCATCCAGGTACCCTGATATATTTCATATATGCCAAATTACCTATATATGAGGATTTAATTGCAGCATTATTTTCAGGAGACAAACAATGGGAAACAGTTTAGATATTTGTCATTAGGGACCTGTATTATATATGAATATAGAGAAATTTTTCCAATAATATCTGTTATAAGAAGAAAGCAAGGTGTAGAAGAACAGTGTAATATTATGTAAGTATATATAATGTATATGTAAACACACATCTATACAGATACAAACATATATGTGTGTATACCAATGTTCATGGACAACCATAAAGGAGTCCCTAAAAATATGGTAATGGTAATTGTCTTTGGGGAGGAGAATGTGGTAGCTGGAGAACAACATGGGAGGAAAAACATACTTTTCATTGCATATAATTTGTATTCAGAATTTTTTACCATATGCATATTCCTGTTCAATAATAAATAAATACTGGTGGTGCTTGGGTGGCTCAGTCAGTTAAGTGTCTGCCTTCACCTCTGGTCAGCATCGTGGGGTCCTGGGATTGAGTCCGGCCTTGGGCTCCTAGCTCAGCAGGGAATCTGCTTCTCCCTCTCCCTCTGCACCTCCCCACTGCTTGTGCTGTCTCTCTCTCACACACACAAATAAATAAAATCTTTTTTTTAATGCTGTTACAGCTCTACCATGCTTCACTAAGCAATCAGTGATTTCCCTCAGCACCAGTGCGGCAAGGTAGGTCCATTGAGGCACAAAATAGTTTCCACATATGAAAGACTACAACCATGATGAGTCTTGGAGAGAAAAAACTTTCATCTTAGGGCTTGAAAGTCAATAATCATTAGTGTACCTTTTTCTAGATTTATGATGTGTATGTGTAAAATGTCACACCAATGTGAACATAGGAAATAATCTTCCTAGGGCCACTTACAAAGAATATTAGACTTAAAAATTACAGAGTTCACACAGTGATTGCATGCTGCTTCTGTGGTCATTTTGTCTCTCGGGTATTTTTTTAGATAGAGGATTTGAAACCACATGGTGATTTTGTCTAATGCCTTCTTTCTTCTTTTCTATTTGATATGTGTTTCAGGTCTGATCTCAGTTTGCACATACAGTCGGGCAAACTAAAATCAGAAGCACCACATTTAAGTAGCCACACGTGAATTCTTCCACGAAGTGAGAGGGCCCAGCAGAGCAGCACCTGCCCGCCATCCTGCCAACCTTCAGTCACGTGAAATGTCTCCTCACTTTAAATGTTGGTTTGGGTAAGTGCAAAGGGGATTTAAAATATCCATCTCTGAGGTGCAGCAAGGACAAAGTGAACTGATGTATGTGAAGCTCTCGGTACAACGCCTCCCACAAGGAAGGTGCCTAGCAAGGTGTGATGTCACCCTCACCACTGTCCTCCTCCTCCTCAAGAAAACACAAGAGCGCCGCCATTTATCAAGGGGAAGGCAGAACTGACACAGAAGCCACAGAGGCGTCTACACACCACAATTCTGGGAATATAAGGGTCTTTAAATAACTATTTCCTGACAGGTAGCAGATAGAACAGAACAAAAGCAGCTCTTCCGCGCGCTACGTCAAGAAGCACCTCACTCACCGACGCCAGACGGATCACTTCTCACACAGAACATCACAGCTGGCGTGACCGACCAGAGAGGGATGCACATTTGTAGAACTGGACCATGAGGGACATAAGGGTAAGGGACTGACAGAAATGGATTCACTGGAAAGCACTTTGGCGGTTCCTCAAAATGTTAAACGTTACCACATGACCCAGCAATTCCACTGCACGTATAGGTCCCAGAGAATTGAAAACATTCCAGAGCTAATAGGTATGGGGATTCTTTTGGGTATGATGGAAATGTTCCAAAATTAGATAGTGGTGATAACTGCCCAACAGAGTGAATATATTTAAGACCAATGAAACATACACTTTAAAACCGTGAACTGTATACTATATGAATTATATCTCAATTGGGAAAAAGTGAAATCATTGACAGTGCCACAGATTACCCATATTTAAGATTAGGTAATGTTATGTTGACGAATGATTTTGTGTTGTCCGGGGAAAGGAAAAAAGTAGATGCAATAATAGCACCAAAAACAAGTTAGACACAAACTAGTTAAACTAGTTAAAGGAAAGGAAAAAAGAAATCTGATGGGATAACTTGCAAAAATTCTGTTACATTAAGATTATATTCAACAACCGAGGAAAATGTTTTTGCCTCATCTCCTGAGTAAATTTATGAAGTCTTTTGAGTTTACTTCAGGGACTAACACTTTAAGCAGGGACCATGTCTGTGAAGTAAATGTTATTTATTTATTTATTTATTTATTTGACAGAAGGAAACACAGCTAGAGAGGGAACGCAAGCAGTGAGAGTGAGAGAGGGAGAAGCAGGTTTCCCGCCAGGCAGGGATCCTGATGCAGGGTCCAATCCCAAGACTCTGGGACATGACCTGAGTAGAAGGCAGATGCTTAAAGACTGAGTCACCCAGGCACCTCAGTAAAGTAAATTTTAATATAGAAACCTGACAGCAATTCTTCCTCCCTCAAAGACATATACTATAGGGTCCCCAAACCAGAGTTTGGAACAAAAACTAAGAATCAATATGATGTTAGGCCCGGCATGACTATGAAGAGGAATTATTTTGTTTTTCAAATATAAGCAGTTATTTCATGATAGTGATAGCCACAGAGGACAGGAGCACTACTATTTTGTATTTTTACCTCTTACAGTGATATTCCCCCCTGCTTAACCGCCTTTCCAGACATATATCAGTCAATTAGCTCTTTTAGCCCTCTGGGAATCAACTGATTCTAAGCACTAAAGTTAAATCTAACACATTTAAATCTCCTAAAAATAATTACTAAATTTATATTATATGCCAATAACTTGAGCTTCATGAAGATTTAAACTAGTAGAAATTTTGTAAAAGCATTTAAAAATTTTTTTTTACTCCTGGATTTTTCTGAAATAATTATTTCAACAGAATACCCTAGCGCTATTGCTCAGGACAAACACAACTCTTCAATTTCACAACAGTATTAACTGGTTAGAGAAAGAATATACTTTATGGGCCAATCATCTCTTACTCAAACATATTAATGGTTTCCTAGGCAGTATGATTCCAACTTGGTAGCAGTAATTTTTAATCCCTTCTCTTAATTATAGCAGCTTAACCTTTACACACACAAAATCCTTTAGCTCAGCTCAGTCAGACCCTTCAAAATACATGGCAAGAAAGGCCCAGATTCTTTTTCTGCAACTCAGTTTTCTACTAGTCTTAATTTCATTTTTTTCTTTATTTCTGCCTAATATAGTTCAAGTAGCCAGGGTTCCTGGGTGGGTCAGTTAAGATAATGATCCAAGGGTCCTGGGCCTGGGATAGAGCCCCTCATCAGGCTCCCTGCACAGGGGGACGTCTGCCTCTCCCTTCATTCATGCTCTCTCTCTCTCTCTCAAATAAATAAATAAAATCTTTTTAAAAAATAAAATAAAAAGAGGCTCCTGGGTGGCTCAGTCAGATAAGCCTCTGCCTTTGGCTCAGGTCATGATGTCAGGGTCCTGGGACTGAGCCCCACACTAGTTTCCCTACTCAGCAGAGAGTCTGCTTCTCTCTCTCCTTCTACCCCTCTCCCTTGCTCCTGTTCTCTCTGTCTCTCAAGTAAATAAAATCTTTACAAAAAATAAAAATAGAAAAAAAAATCCAAGTAGCCAATGCATCTCTTTGGATCTTTGGTTCTAGCTACTCTCTCCTTCCTCATCTCCTCTGTCAGTTAATTTCTATTTTTACTCAATTCCACACAATTTTTCAGGCTACAGAGGTGTGCTGGTGCATGTTTAAAACTGGGCTCTCTGGGGAGAAAAAGCCCAAACTGAAGCATTTGCCGATTTCCAGGGTAGAAACACCCCTGCCACTGCTGATTTTAAACCATCGCTGTCATACCACTGAATGTGGACTTGGAAGAGAAGCACAAGAGCACACCATGGCATAGTTTATCCACCATCAAGACAAAGAAACAAATAACCTCAAGAACATAGATACAGTAATGAGGAAGTGGCAAGTTTTGAGTATTTATTACCTCTGCTGTTAATATATTTAATTCCAAGCTTATGTGATTTAATTTTTAACAATGCTTATGTTTAACAATGGCCACACAAAATTCCTGAAAATTGAGTCATTGGTTTTTACTAGCCAGTATGAGCCAGTCCCAGAACACCACTGATCCTAGGATATTTTAAAAACCTATACATTATATCGGTATGCAGTGGCATGGTTGGGCACAGGGCATGGGTCACCTGAGGAGCACCGGGGTCTGAGCCTGGATGAGCCCAGGGGGGATGCATAGGGATGGAAGAGGCAGAAGAAAGCTGCCATGTCATTGTAGACAAGCAGGTGTCAGTGGGTCCTACACAAAATAACTAGGACGACAGAGACATCTAGCTACAAGTGATGGGTTCAATATGCTTATTTATTTTGTTTCCTTTCAATCCTTCCTGAAACCATTCTGAAAAGATAAAGGAATTTTACAAAGCATAAAACTACAGTTGACCCTCATTATTTGCACAGTCTATATTTGTGAACTTGCTTATTCCTTAAACTTATTTCTCCTCCAAAATCAATATTCATGGTACTTTCACAGTCATTTGTGGATGTGCTCAAAGATGTGAAAAATTGGGGACTCCTAATGCTCACATTCCCAACTGAGGTTGAACAAGGCCACACCCTGACTTCTTACTTCAGTTCACACACTATAAGCAAGCAGCCTTTTCAGAGTCTATTTAGTGACATGTTTTGCATTTCTGTGCCTTTTGTTGGTGATTTTGAGGTCTAAATTGCCCCCCAGGCACAATGCAGAAGCACTGTCTAGAGTTAAGCACTAGGAAGCTGCAATGCACCTTATGGAGAAAATGAATGTACTGGACACGCTTCACTCAAGCATACGTTCCAGTACCGTTGGTCGTGACTTTGTATTAACAAATCAACAGTCTGTTTTAAATAAGGTTTTTTAAAACAGAAGTACACATAATACAAGGTTCTGTATTGATGAGTTGATGAGGCTCACAGGTGCCTAACCCCATATTTCCTTGGAACAGTGGCTCAATGTTTATTAAATCAGAGTGTAAAGCAACTTCATAGAACACAATTATTGCAAATAAGGAGAATTGACAGTATAATGGCAAGAACAGAAGATTAGAACTCAATTTCAGCAGTTGCAAAGCAAACAAATGAGTGGATTTAGCACAGCAGAGAGCCAGAGTGAACCGACACTGTGGACAGGAGAGCCAGAGAGCACATACACAGCTCCTCCAAGCAGGTGGATTAGTATGTGGAAAGTGTACATAAAGATACACTGGACCTCCTTTTACCTTCCCCAGCCCAGGATCATCAACTCTTCCCGACCCAGGGAGGAAATTTGACCTTTACCCTCTACAGTGGTTAATTCCAAATTGATTCTGGATTCTTGGCCACCAGTCAAATGATAAGGGTGCCATCCTGAAACTAGGGAGTTAAGGGCAATTCCACATGTAGACTGATAAGGCCATTGGCTCTTTTTCTCCCACTCAGCTCTGAGAACTCTTGAAGGATGTCCCTCTGGAGATATTACCTGGGCCAAAGGAAAATGCCTGTGTATATATTGCGCAGGGGAGGGAAGTATCACCCAATGAAACAGCCCTCTCAGATCATCCAATAGTGAAGCCCACTGACCAAACAGTCCTCCTCCCCTAAAGACACAGACACACACACACACACACACATACACACACACACACACACACACACACACACACACATCCCTTCTAATTGGGTTTGTTGTGCCTTCCTCTTAAATATGAAGAGACAGCCAACAACAAATAGATATTTGAAGAGAACATCTAACATAAAATAAGAGACATAGAAAGAGAAAAGAAAGAAAAGCAACTCAGAGGAACCAGAAAAGTGTTATAACATAAGAAAATTTCTAGAAAAATATCATAGGGACATGTATAGAATTAAACAATGATATAATATTCGTGGAACAAGAAAGTTTAAATATCCATGATATAATGTTCATAGAACAAGGAAGTTCAGAGCATAACAATATAAAAAACCTTTGGAAATTAAAAGCAGAAACTAAATTTTAATTTTAAAAATTGAAAAGTAAAGTTGAGAATCTCCCAGAATATAGAGCTGCCACACTAAGAGTAAAAATCAAAGAATGAGAAAATATGACCAATAAAGTAAAATTGTAAGGAGATACTTTTAGAATATTTAATATCCAAATTATAGCAGTACCCAAAATAGGACAGAGAAGCTGGAAGGAAGGAAATTACCATTGATACTTTTAAATTTCTTAGAACTGAAGGATATCTATTTCCATAGGAGAGGGTCCTTCATGAAACGACAAAATGAATTAAAAAAAAAAAAAAACCCTACATCTATACTAAGACACATCAACATGAAATTTCAGAACATTGAGCAAAGAGGATTCTAAAAGCTTCCAGGAAAGAAAAAAAGAGAAACAACAGGTCTCATACAAAGGACTGGGAGTCATAATGACACCTACTTTCTAAATAGCAATTCTGGGTGCCGAAAGACACTGGGATAATCACCTCAAAATGACTGCCAGAGAAAATAATGTCTAGCTTCAAATTCTATGCCCAAACTATCAATCAGATACAAAGGCAGAATTAAGATGTTTCTCAAAACATTGGTCCATCATGGATACTTACCCAGGAAGCCACTTGAGGAGGGAGCCACCAACAAGAGACTGTTCACAAGGAAGACAGAAACATGTTATGTGGGTTTGGTTACATAGAACCAGTGACCAAGTCGAAGTGGAATAAGCAAGACAGTTGATTCTTCTCTTACGTAACAAGAAATCGAAATATCGACCTAACCAAAAATTAAGATTAGGAGAATGGGTAAAGGGGAAGGTGGTGTGTATTTGGGGAGGGCACTGGATCCACATACTCGTAGTCGAAAATCAATACATAACATCTCCAACTGAGGTAAAATGGAAGAAACAGCAATATAAGCCAATTCTAAATTATAGAGGCAAATGAGAAGAAACAGCTAAAACTGTTAGAAGTGTTAAACAGAAAAGAATTGCAAGTAGGGAGGGACAGACAAAACAGTGCTGTTTTTCATTATGAGTCTTGAATATCTATCTGATTGTTTCAGGCATGATAACTTGGATCAAACGTGCATATGTGCACATGTGTAGTGGTGGTGGCGGAGGGCTGGGAGGTGGAGGCCAAGCCAGGGAACCGGGGTCATGGGAACTGGCAACACTCTGAAGCCTGAGGCCTTATTAAGTGAGTCTGTCAGCAGAAGGCAGAAGCCCAGCCACTAGGCACAAGCTCAAATATAGAATTTCTCTCCTTAGAGGAAAATAAGTGAGAGCTGGGCAGGCCAGGTCCTCCAGAGACTGAGGGCTGGGAGGTTTCCAAGGCAGCAATACAGGCCTAGGAAACAATGTAATGTGGGGACTTGGGTCTCAGAACTGGGGCACCAGCTTGGAGCCCGTCTGGCAGCCAACAGGAGCAGATGCTGAGGCCCAGATTCTCAGGGCTCACTTTTTTCTCCATCTTGCCTGAGCTCAGAACCATGATCAGGCTGAGCATGGAAGATATAAGCAACAAAGGAAGCAACTAGAAATCTGTGTGGCCTGACAAACCCTAAGTCAACACCAACTACTAGATCTGAGAGCTGCAGGCCACTGTCCTCCTTTAAAACGTCTGTTACTCCCCAATGGAGGGTCGTATATAGCCCCCCACAAAACCTACTCCCAGGGCTAAACTATGCCTCATCCACATAATGAACAAATATGCAACCAATGAAACAGACATTGAAGTTTCCTGGAAAAACTTTTCTTTCTTGATATAGGGGTCCCCATTTCGAACTTTCTCTTCCCCACCTCCTCATGCCTGCAACATGCTCCCTGGGAATGGACAGGGCATCGTACAATCCTGCCACAACAATATTCTAAGAATGGCAAGCAGAAGAATGGATGGATGGACAAATGGATGGACGGATGGATGCTCAGTGAAGGCATCATTGAGCTACTTACCCCCAAAATTCTTGATGCCTGAAATAAAATAACTAAACACATTCCTAACTGGTGTGCCTTCCCAGTGTGATGGGAATGGATTTGACTGGAAACCACAACTTTCAGGCTTTTTTAATATTTCAGAAACTCAAAATTCACTCCTCTATAATCCACCAGGAGTGGAAAATGAGTTCAATATTCTCCCCCAGGGCTCCTGTCTGGAGTAATTACCTCTCCACAAACAAAATTCATAAAACCCATCCACAAATAAAACTGCCTTAGGGGACTTGGAGAGCTCCAAATGTGCACACTTAATCACACATTGCCTTATCACATTCTAATTGGCATTACTTTTCTGTCCCTATTGTGCAGATGGGAAAACTGAGGGGCACACCTTCCCTAGGTCCAAACAATTCATTAGGCTAATGAATGACAAAACACACTTATCATCCTGAAAAGTTTGCTAAAAATAATTCTGACTATATCACATAAAGGATATTTACAACCGCTTAAAAATTCTTCACCAATTTAAATGAATTGCTTAGTTTGAAAAGGCTGTAAGAAGTTTGTGTCATTTCACTAAAACACAATTAAAGCAATGAGAAACATTTCCCAAATGCTTATGTGGACCACCACTGATATAGTGGTGACTGTTGGTTGGAGGGTTCCTGCTGATTTCTCTACATGGAAGAAACATATTTTTGACATCTTGTAAGAAAATCAAGTTATTCAATTTAATAATCAGTACAGAAAACAAAACTCTGTTTGCCAAGAAGAATATTTTGCTGTGCTTGAGTTTCCTCCGGTCTAAATTTGCTAGCTTTGAATGCTGTTTTTAAACAACGCGCATAAATGGCATTGATATGGCCTGTTTTATTCATTAAAAGAAAGCAAACGGATATTATGGAGTCATTTTGAAAGGTAGTTTGGACTTTCTTATTTAATTAATCCATTACACTTAACCTTCAGTCTTTTACCCTCTGAAAATCCTGCAACCATTATTAACGCTCTACAAATATGTTTTGCATTATTGAATTTAAGAATTTAGTACCCAATAAAATTCTCAGCATGAATATTGTTATTAAATGAGTTCATTAAAGGGAACCACACTAATTAACAGTCAAGTGTTGAGGAACACTTATATGGCAGTGGGCCATATTCCATATTCATAACTCCTCTGCTAATTCTAGCAAATGAACATAAACACTCTCAGAAAAAAATTTTAAAAAGTCTAGAAAGTTACCAAAACCACACGTATGTCTGCGGAAATGAGCTCCTCCAAAATAAATGTCCAGGCTTGTCTAAAACTTGTTCCCCATCACATCCTCTATCTCAATTTTCAGTTAAGTGAAAAACTAGTTCTAGCTCCTCCCTCACTTGTGCTTGTAATGACATGACTGAAATCTTGTGCACTTTAGTTTCACAATTAATTACTAGTCTCAGTTGGCCACAACCCACCATTTTCAGAGGGCTCCTACATATAAAAAATCTTTAGCCTCTAGCGCAAAAATGATATTTTAACCATTAAAAACAACAAACCTGAATCCCAAGCAGAGGAGTATCAACAGATCTGAATGTGTAATTAATGGCTCGTTGGCCTTGGCTCCCATCCGTGTGGTGGGCACAGTGACACAGCACCAGACACCCTCTTTTTGGGCTAAAACCATGATGAACGTTACCTACCAAAGGTTCATGATGGGGTCCCTTTCTGGGAACTGTCCTCTGCAAAAGGACACTACCCTGCCCAAAGTTATACCCCTTCCCCAGAGACAGCCAATATCTAACAACTGGTTGATAAGGGGATACAAAATCCTGGCCTCTTTTCTTCAACTCTTGGATGTGATGAAGACGCATCTTAAGTTCCAGAGCTTTCCATAAGATCATCTAAGACACCTCTGGTCAATGTATCTCAGTTCAACTTCCCCATCTACCTAAACCTGCTTGTTGGGATTCCCTCATAGTTGTTGAGCCCAGATTGCTCCCCAACAAGACTTCTGCACCCAAATCCCCATCAGAGTCTGTTTTCTGGGAAACTGGACCTACGACATCCCTACCTAAAGAACCCAAATTCAAAAAAGGACTTAAGAGGAACTCTGCGACGTTCAGCTTTCTGTAAAGAAGTAAATTAGGGGCGGCGCCTGGGTGGCTCAGTTGGTCGGGTGACTGCCTTCGGCTCGGGTTGTGATCCTGGAGACGCAGGATCAAGCCCCACATTGGGCTCCCTGCTCGGCGGGAAGCCTGCTTCTCCCTCTCTCACTCCTCCTGCTTATGTTCCCTCTCTGGCTGTGTTTCTTTCTGTCAAATAAATAAAAATCTTAAAAAAAAAAAAAAAAAGTAAATTAGGGGCACCTGGGTGGCTCAGAGGGTTAAGCCTCTGCCTTCGGCTCAGGTCATGATCTCAGGGTCCTGGAATCAAGTCCCACATCTGGCTCTCAGCTCTGTGGGAAGCCTGCTTCCCCTCTCTCTGCCTGCCTCTCTGCCTACTTGTGATCTCTCTCTCTGTCAAATGAATAAATAAAATCTTTTTTAAAAATTATTTTAAAAAAAAGAAATAAATTAATTCCAACCAAACTCAGTTGAACTTCCTAAGTTAAGGGTTCAGGTCTTCATAGTCCAAAAGATATTAAATAAAATTTAGACTTCCTAGTAGAAGAACTGTCTTTGAAGTCCCTAGGTTCACTTACCTTAACATAAGATAAGTGCCCAGGCTGAGCTGCTCCCCTGTCTAGCCAACAACCTAGACCTATTAGGTAGTTCTGTTGGGTCATAACTTATTGTCGCTCTAATCACACTATACCTAAGAATCTCACTATCCAGTAGCTCTCTTTCACTAAAGCAACAGGGGGAAAAAGCTTTTATGTATACTTTTTGTGAGGGAGGGTACTATGGACTGAATTGTGGCTTCCCCCCGCCAATTCATATTTCAAAGCTCTAACCCCCAATGTAATTGCATCTGGAAATAGGTTCCTTTAAAAGTAATCAAGGTTAAATGAGGTCTTAAGAGTGGGGCCCTAAAGCCTTCGAAGAAGAAAAAGAGAGAGACATTTCTTTCTCTGCCATATCAGGACACACCAAGAAGGTGGCCATCTCCCCATAAAGGGAGTTCTCACCAAGAACCAAATCAACCTGCATCTTGATCTTGGACTTGCTGGCCTCCAGAAATGTGAGCAAGCGAATTTTTATGGTTGAAGTTACTCAGCCTATTGTCTTTTGTCATGGTGAAGATCAGACCAGGGGTGTGTGGTGTGTAAGCTAAGTGAATACAGAACTGTGCTGGTCCTCACAAGGGAACCACTTGTTTTCTTTAGCTCTGCTTCTCTCCTTTCTCTCAACTGCCTTTCATCAGCTACTTATTTTCCTCCTCATTTACTATCAGTGCCCTTAACTCCAGAATGCTGCACATTTTTATTTTCTGGCCCTGGCTGGACCAGCTGGTATTGTTCTTTTCAGGATTTCAGAGGTGGCTGAGCAGTGGCCTAAACCTTACTCAGAGAAATTCTGAGGAGCTCAATAGTAAGCAGCACTTAGAATTTAGAGATAAGGCAGCTTATCTAAACTAGCAAACATACATATGAAAAAACAAATTAGTAAACATATAAACAAATGAAGGAACAAAGAAACCAGCACTGTAAATGAGGTTAGCAACCTACAGAAGTAATATATCCTGTGAGATAACCTGTGGTTAGGGAAACGAAAATCCAATCAAGGCCACATCCTCGAATGCTCAGATATGAAATGCCGCCAGAGAAGAGACTGTGTCTTTCATCAATTTTATTAACATAAACAAACTTAGCTGAGACAAGTCACCTCTGACAGAATGATAAAATCTAGTTTCAGACCAGAAGTTTCCATTAACAGATAGTCCGAGTAAAGCTTTTCCTGTTGGATTGTTGGTCTCCCTTGATTATCTTAGAAGACAATACTGGGGTGTTCTGGGGCCATATTAAAGAAGAGCCTTGAGGCTGGTATCCAAGATCTATAAAGAACTACTCAAACTCAACACCCAAAAAGAAGATGAACACATCAAAAAATGGGCAAGAGACATGAAGAGGCACTTCTCCGTAGAAGATATACAAACGACCAATAGACACATGAAAAAGTGTTCATCATCACTAGCTATCAGGGAAATTCAAATCAAAACCACACTGAGATACCACCTTACACCAGTCAGAATGGCCAAAATTAACAAGACAGAAAACAACAAGTGTTGGAGAGGCTGCGGAGAAAAGGGAACCCTCTTACACTGTTGGTGGAATGTAAACTGGTGCAGCCGCATTGGAAACAGTGTGGAAATTCCTTAAAAAATTAAAGATAGAGCTACCCTATGACCCTGCAATTGCACTACTGGGCATTTACCCCAAAGACACGGATGTAGTGAAAAGGAGGGCCATATGCACCCCAATGTTCATCGCAGCGATGGCCACAATCGCCAAACTGTGGAAAGAGCCAAGGTGCCCATCAACAGATGAACGGATAAAGAAGATATGGTACATATATACAATGGAATACTATGCCTCTATCAAAAAGGATGAATATCCAACTTTTGTAGCAACATGGACTGGACTGGAAGAGATTATGCTGAATGAAATAAGCCAAGAAGAGAAAGTCAAGTATCGCATGGTTTCACTTACTTGCAGTGCATGAGGGCTAAACTGGAGGACA
>PITA01025009.1:13580-25270 GCA_004023965.1 Spilogale gracilis
TAATCTAGGGAGGGAAACGAAACAACAGAGACTTTGGACACAGAAACAAACTGAGGGACTTGGAGGGAGGGGGGTGGAGGGATGGGAGAGCCTGGTGGTGGGTACTGGGGACACCTAAAGCGTGGAGCACTGGGTGTGGGGAATGGGGAATGAATCTTGGAACACTGGAAAAAAAAATTTAGTAACAATAAAAAAAAAATTTTTTTTAATTAAAATAAAGAAAAAAAAATTAAAAAAATTAAAAAAAATAAAGAAGAGCCTTGAATGCCAAATGTAAGATGGGCCTTTACTCTGCATGCAGTCAGGGCCCATCCCTGCTAGGGTAGTGATGAGGGAGCATAATCATCATGGTGAGCAGATGACTCTGGCAGCATTCGACGAACAGGCTAAAGGCTAGAGCGACAGATAGGAAGGACCATAGGTAAGTGATTGCAGCTGCTCAGGATGAGGATGGGAAATGGTCTAGTGAAATCAGAAGCACACCCATGGGAAGCACTGCAAAGAGAGAATCGACAACACATCTTGGCAACTTTGTGTGCAGGAGGGCACAGGAAAAAAAAATTGGGGTCTGGTTGACTGTGGGAAAGAGAGAAGAGAGAAGCTGGTTCAGAGGTCGGATGACTGGCTTGGTTTAGAGGTCAGTCAGGACAGAAGAGACCACCGGTGGGGCTGACCACCCCGCAGATGTAAATGAAGGGCATGGGCGCTGGAGACAAGCTGGGTCACAGGAATAAGCTTCAGAGTTGAGGGTGCATTGAAATAAGCAATGCGGGGCGGCGTTAAGACGGCAAGTTGAGAAGAGGTGAAGAGCAGGCTGACTGAGCGGCGATAAGGGCCCAGCCACATCAGCTGCATGTGGTAGGCATTTCTAGGCCCACCATCACAAAGTACCACAGAGTGGCTTCAACAGTGACTACTCCTTGGGGTGCCTGAGTGGCTCAGTCGTTAAGCGTCTGCCTTTGGCTCCAGTCATAATCCCAGGGTTCTGGGATCAAGTCCTGTGTCAGGCTCCCTGCTCGGTAGGAAGCCTGCTTCTCCCTCTCCCATTCCCCCTGCTTGTGTTCCCTCTCTGGCTATCTTTCTCTCAAATAAATAAATAAATAAAATCTTTAAAACAAAACAAAACAAAACAGAAAAACTATAGCTACTTCTTGCCTCACAGTTCCACGGCTGGAAGTCTGAGATCAAGGTATGGGCAGGACTGTGCTCCCTCTGAGGGCTCCAGGGAAGGAGAGAAGGCTCCTTGCTACCAACAATCACCTGCCTCACAGCAGCATAACTCTTAACTTCACACGGCAGCCTCCCTATTCAGTGTCCATGTCTGAATTTCCCCTTTTTATAAGGACACCAGTCACACTGGATGAGTTTCTCAGCTGATTCCAGTATGATCTTGTCTTACATAATTATAGCTGTAATGACCCTATTTGTAAATAAGGTCACATTCTGCCATAGTGGGGTTTAGGACTTCAACATATAAACTTGAGGGACCTACAACTCAACTCATAAGAGTAGGTGAAGGGCTTTCCTAGGAAAAGAGTAGGTGAAGGACTTTTCACTAGGAAGCTGGAAACCGAGGTGCTATTCAAAAACATCTGGGCATTGACTCTGAATTCTTTCTATGCCTACTGGCAACAGGCCATGACAATGTGGTTTTCTAGGAGTACACCTGGAAGCAATAGCTTGGAAGTTAAGAATGTGGTGGGCTCTGGAGCTCAACTGGGTTTTAAGCTCAACTCTGCCTTTAGGGGGAGGCACGTTACTAAAAATGACTTTTCCTCAACTTCCCATCTATGAAAGATCTATTCCATAGGGTTATGAGAACTGAGCACATTAATAAGTAGCACACTTAACATTATTATTCTCATTTTACAGGTGAAGAAATGGGGACTCACACAGTTGACTAACTTGCTAAAGATCATGCATCTAGTAACAACCTACAGAAATCAGAAGTTCATGCTCGTAACAACTATATTTTATCACTTCCAGTATTAGCTATTAATTTTCCCATTAAGTTAATGTTAGCATTTAATAAGAAGTATATGAGTAAAAAGAAAAATTTTTCTTTAATTTACCAAGTTTCTTTCTGGGAAGGGTGGCAAAGAAAAATTGGCTATTGTATCAATTACCAGGAAAAGGATCACATTTAATGCAAACCCTATCGAAATAGTGTATTTCACAAGGCTAGAACAAATAATCCTAAAATATGTATGGAACCACAAAAGACCCCAGAGAGTCAAAACAATCTTGAAAAAGAAAAGCAAAGCTGAAAGCATCACAATTCTAGACTTCAAGCTATATTATGTAGTCGTCAAGACAAGTACAGTACTGGCACAAAAACAAACACATAGATCAGTGGAACAGAACAGAAAACCCAAAAATGGACCCACCACAACCATAAGGTCAATGAATTTTCCACAAAGCAGGGAAGAATATCCAAAGGAAAAAAGAGTCTATTCAGCAAATGGTACTGGGAAAACTGGGCAACCGCACACAGAAGAATGAAACTGGACCACTTTCTTATACCATACACAAACATAAATTCAAAATGGATTAAAGGCCTAAATGCGAAACAGAAAATCATCAAAATCCTGGAGGAGAACACAGGCAACAACCTCTATGACCTCAGCTGTAGCAACTTCTTACTAGGCAGGTCTCCAGAGCAAGGGAAACAAAAGCAAAATGAACTATTGGGACTTCATCAAGATAAAAATCTTCTGCACAGTGAAGGAAACAATCAATAAAACTAAAAGGTAATGTTGGGAATGGGAGAAGATATTTGCAAATGACATATCTGATAAAGGGTTAATATCCAAAATACATAAAGAACTTATCAAACTCAATATTCAAAAAACAAATAATCCAGTTATGAAACAGGCAGAAGATATGAATAGACATTTTTCCAAAGAAGACATCCAGATGGCTAACAGACACATGAAAAGATGCTCAACATCACTCATCATCAGGGAAATATAAATCAAAACCATGATGGGATATCACCTCACACCCATCAGAATGGCTAAAATTAACAACACAGGAAAAAACAATGTTGGCAAGGATGCAGCAAAAGGGCAACCTTCTTACATTGTTCTTGGGAATGCCAACAGGTGCAGCCACTCTGGAAAACAGGATGGAGGCTCCTCAAAAAGTTAAAAATAGGGGTGCCTGGGTGGCTCAGTCATTAATTGTCTGCCTTCAGCTCAGGTCATAATCCCAGGCTCCTGGGATCGAGCCCGGCATTGGGCTCCATGCTCAGTGGGAAGCCTGCTTCTCCCTCTCTCACTCCCTCTCTCTCTAGCTCTGTCAAAAAAATAAAAATCTGGGGGCGCGGGGTGGCTCAGAGGGTTAAAGCCTCTGCCTTCGGCTCAGGACATGATCTCAGGGTCCTGGGATCAAGGCCCACATCAGGCTCTCTGCTCAGTGGGGAGCCTGCTTCCTCTCTGCCCGCCTCTCTGCCTACTTGTGATCTCTCTCTCTGTCAATAAATAAATAAATAATCTTTAAAAAATATTTAAAAAAATAAAATAAAAATCTGGGAGACTGAGGAAGATGGCGGAAGGCCAGGTGACCCTATTTTGGGGAGTCCCCTGAAGTGAGCTCAATTCCTGCAAGAAACACTACAGGAACACTGTGAGCTCCCATGAAATCAGCCTGAAATGTGATACTTTGCACTTCTGGATCACTGTGGAGGACAAGGAACATCTGCAAAGAGGGAGAGTGGGATGAAAGCGATCGGAGAGATATCGAAAGATGAGGGGCGCAGAGGAGGAAGCCCACACAGGTGACCCATTAGAAGGCAATACCCCAGCATGAGAAAGTGCTCTGTGTTCAAGGAACAACAGCAGATTACGGTCTGATTCAAAGCAAACAGAAACGGAGTGCCTGAGGGGCAACTGGGGAAACGGGGATATAGATCTGCAGAGAGAAAGTGCGCCCCAGTGCCGCAGGAGGGAACCGGCAGAGTGGAGTCTATTTTTCCTCCGCTTTTTCCTTCTTTTTTTTTCTCTTCTTTCCTCTGCTGCTTTTCTCTGCCGCTTCTCTCCACCCCGTGGGCCAGGCAGGGACCCCCCAGGGAAGGCAATTTTGCAGACTTGCACGGGATGTGCGGGGCTGCAGGACCTCAGTCCCTCCTGCATGGGGATCACCACAGACTCCCTAGGCACAGACAAGGTCGCACAACCCAAAATCAGTAGCGATTTTTATGGCGCGGGAGTGAAACGACAAGCAGGGGCTTTGGACAGGAATCAAACCAGTGTCTGCGCCCGCCCGGCTGTGAGAGGCAGCCAAGGGAGAGGATACAGGGAGAGGCTGTGCGGCCCCCCCATCATCCAGAGGGTTGCTAATTAGGGGCTCTCTCTGGGAAGGAGGTCTGGGTGCAGGCATCTTGTTCCGACCTGACTTCCTCAACAACTGCAAAAGGCCATAAAATAACAGTCCCCCAGAGAACTGAACCCTGACAACCGGGTTACCACAGACTCCAGTACCTAGGAAGGGGGCAGAGAGATGCAGCCCAGGTAGAAGGGACTGAAAACAGCGGGGCAGGCCCTGCCCCCAGAAGGCAAGCCAGAAGCAGAAGAGGACAACACCCAAACTGTAAAACCCCAACATGGGGGGGAAAGGCAATTTATTAAACTCCTGGTACTTTCCCAAAAGCTGTACACGTTATTGATACAGTTTTTCAGTTTATTTGCTTTTTTAAAAACTTTTTTCTATTTTTACTTTAAAGTTTCCACTTTAAGGGCGCCTGGGTAGCTCAGTTGGTTAGGCGACTGCCTTCTGCTCAGGTCATGATCCCGGAGACCCAGGATCAAGTCCCACATGGGGCTCCCTGCTTGGTGGGAGGTCTGCTTCTTCCTCTCTTACTCCCCCTGCTTGTGTTCCCTCTCTGGCTGTGTTTCTCTCTGTCAAATAAATAAAAATCTTAAAAAAAAAAAAAGTTTCCACTTTAAACTTAAAAAAATTCATTCTCACTGTTTTTGTTCTTTTAATTTTTAACCCACTTTTTATCAAAACGTGATACTTAATACAACACTCCATAACAATTTCTTACCTTGAAATTTTTTCAAACAAATACCTGTGTTTTCTGTTGTTGTGGTTGTTGCCTCTCGTTTGCTTGTTTGTTTTATCTGTTTTTTTCCCTTTCTTCTCTCTTCTTTCCTTTATTTTTTCTTTTACATATGCATATAGTTATAAGCTTCAAGGTAATCCTACATCCCTATTCAATACTACCCCTATATACAACCAGTTCTAATATCCTTATATCTTTAGAAAGTGGGCTGCTCCAACAATAATAACAAGACAAACTCGGGAGGATCTGAAATACTTTCCTTGCCCACAAGGAGTGTCTGCCCTCACCTTCCCACCCTAGTCTGTCAGTGTTTCTGTGTAATTGTTTTTGCCTTTGTGTCATATAAATACTGCTCTTGGGGGTCATTCAGGTTGGGCGTCACTTTTTGATCTCTTCATTTACTCTTGATGGCCTTTTCCTTTACCCTTTACTAGTTTTGTACCACATAAATCCGACGACTGGGCCCCACTCTGGCAGGGGTTTCTTTTCTTGCTTCCTTTCTCCCTTTCTCTTTTTTCTTTCTTCTTCCTTTTCGGTGGTGAATTCTGATTGCTCCAAAACCTTTCAGCGATCAATTCACCTGGATACTGGCTGATATATTTAGCTATACACCCCCTCAACCACACCTCGCCACAATGACTCGGAGGAGGAACAACCAACAGAAGAAGAACCCTGAGACGGCACCCCTGGTCACAGAATTACCGGAAATGAACATAAATAGTATGACAGAAATGGAATTCAGGGTAGCAATCGTCCAAGCAATGGCTAACTTGGAAAAGAACATTACTCTCAAAATGGAAGCCATAATAACAGAAGCAAAAGCGGAGGTTAGAAAGGCTATTAATGAGATGCAATCTAATTTAAATATGCTAATAGCAGGAGTAAGTGAAGCTGAAGATCGTATCAGTGATTTAGAAGACAAATGGATTAAGAAGAAGGAGCAAGAGAAGTCTTGGAGCAAACAGCTAAAATCCCAGGAAAACAGAATAAGGAAAATAAATGATTCCGTGAAATGCTCCAATATCAGAATTATTGGAATCCCCGAAGGAGTTGAGAGAGAGAGAAGCCTAGAAGATATAGTTGAACAAATCATGAATGAAAATTTCCCTAATCTGGGGAAAGAAACTAATGTTCATGTCCTAGAGGCAGAGAGGACAATGGTGTTAGTCATGATCTCTCCCCTTTCATTCATAATTTTATTAATTTGAGTCCCAAGATCAATGAGGTCAGAAAAACATCCAGGCACATAATTGTGAAATTCATGAATCATAAAACCAAAGAATATGTCTTAAGGACAGCTAGGGGGAAGCGATCCCTTAACTATAGAGGGAAAACCATCAGAATAACGTCAGACCTTTCCAAAGAAACCTGGCAAGCCAGAAAGGGCTGGCAAGAAATATTCAGGAAATTACATGACAAAAATATGCAACCAAAGATAATGTACCCAGCAAGGTTGACTTGCAGAATGGAAGGAGAAATAAAGAGCTTCCAGGACCACCAAAGTCTAAAAGATTATGCAACCACCAAGCCAGCCTTACAAGAAATACTAAGAGGGGTTCTATAAAAGAGAAATGAACACAAGAGTGACACAGAACAGAAATTTACAGAGGTAATCTATAGAAACATGAACTTTACAGGCAACATGATGTCAATACAAACATATCTATCAATAATCATTCTCAATGTGAATGGCCTAAATGCTCCAATAAAAAGGCACAGGGTTGTAGACTGGATAAAACGACAGGACCCATCCATATGCTGTTTACAAGAGACACATTTTGAATCTAAAGACACTTCCAGATTGAAAGTAAGGGGATGGAGGACGATCTTTCATGCCAATGGACCCCAAAAGAAAGCCGGGGTAGTGATTCTTATATCAGACAAATTGAATTTTAATCTAAAGACTATAGTCAGAGACACAGAAGGACACTAAATCATTCTCAAAGGGTCTATACACCAAGAAGATCTAACAATTGTAAATATTTATGCCCCCAACATGGGAGCAGTCAACTACATAAGCCAACTGTTAAGCAAAATAAAGAATCATATTGATACAAATACATTAATTGTAGGAGATCTTAACACACCACTCTCAGCAATGAACAGATCATCTAAACAGAAAATCAAGAAAGAAACAAGAGCCTTGAATGACACATTTGACCAGATGGATCTCACAGATATATTCAGAACATTCCACCCTAAAACAACAGAATAAACATTCTTCTCAAGTGCACATGGAACTTTCTCCAGAATAGACCACATACTAGGTCACAAATCAGGGCTCAACCGATACGAGAAGATTAAGATTATTCCCCGCATATTCTCTGACCACAATGCTGTGAAACTGGCACTCAACCACCATAAAAAGTTCAGGAGAAAATCAAACACTTGGAAGCTAAAGACAATCCTGCTCAAGAATCTGTGGATCAACCAGGAAATCAAAGAACTGAAACACTTCATGGAAACCAATGAGAATGACGATACATCTATCCAAAACCTATGGGATACAGCAAAGTCAGTCCTAGGGGGAAATTCATAGCCATCCAAGCCTCACTCAAAAAAATTGAAAAATCCCAAATACACCAACTCTCATTACACCTTAAAGAACGGGAAGATCAACAAAAAATTAAACCAACCCCCACACAAGATGGGAAATAATTAGGATTAGAGCAGAAATGAATGAATCAGAAACTAGAGACACAGTAGAACACATCAAAAAAACTAGAAGCTGGTTCACTGAAAGAATCAATAAGATCGATAAACCATTGGCCAAACTAATTCAAAAGAAAAGGGAAAAGACTCAAATTAATAAAATTATGAATGAAAGGGGAGAGATCATGACTAACACCAAGGAAATAGAAGCAATCGTCAGAAATTAATACCAAGGGGCGCCTGGGTGGCTCAGTTGGTTGAGCAACTGCCTTCGGCTCAGGTCATGATCCCGGAGACCCGAGATCGAGTCCCACATCGAGCTCCCAGCTCAGCGGGAAGCCTGCTTCTCCCTCTCTCACTCGCCCTGCTTGTGTTCCCTCTCTGGCTGTGTTTCTCTCTGTCAAATAAATAAAATCTTAAAAAAAAAAAAAAAGAAATTAATACCAACCTAGAAGATATGGATAAATTCCTAGAAACCTATAAACTTCCAATACTGAAATAGGAAGATATTGACAATCTGAATAGACCTATATCTAGTAACAAGATTGAAGCAGTGATCAAAAACCTCCGCAAAAACAAGAGTCCAGGACCAGATGGATTCCCTGGGGAATTCTACCAAACATTCAAAGAAGAAATAACACTTACTCTCCTGAAGCTCTTTCAAAAAATAGAAACAGAAGGAAAACTTCCAGACTCTTTCTATGAAGCCAGCATTACTCCAATCCCCAAACCAGACAAAGACCCCATCAAAAAGGAGAACTTCAGACAAATATCTCTGATGAATATGGATGCCAAGATTCTCAACAAGATCCTTGCTAACAGGATCCAACAATACATTAAAAAGATTATCCACCATGACCAGGTGGGATTTATCCCAGGGATGCAAGGGTGGTTCAACACTTGCAAATCAATCAACATGATAGAACAAACCAATAAGAGAAGAGAGAAGGACTACATGGTACTCTCAATTGATGCAGAAAAGGCATTTGACAAAATACAACATCCGTTCCTGATCAAAACTCTTCAAAGTATAGGGATACAAATGGCTAAGAGACACATGAAAAAATGTTCTGCGTCACTAGCTATCAGGGAAATTCAAATCAAAACCACACTGAGATACCACCTTACACCAGTCAGAATGGCCAAAATTAACAAGACAGAAAACAACAAGTGTTGGAGAGGCTGCGGAGAAAAGGGAACCCTCTTACACTGTTGGTGGAATGTAAACTGGTGCAGCCGCATTGGAAACAGTGTGGAAATTCCTTAAAAAATTAAAGATAGAGCTACCCTATGACCCTGCAATTGCACTACTGGGCATTTACCCCAAAGATACGGATGTAGTGAAAAGGAGGGCCATATGCACCCCAATGTTCATCGCAGCGATGGCCACAATCGCCAAACTGTGGAAAGAGCCAAGGTGCCCATCAACAGATGAACGGATAAAGAAGATATGGTACATATATACAATGGAATACTATGCCTCTATCAGAAAGGATGAATATCCAACTTTTGTAGCAACATGGACTGGACTGGAAGAGATTATGCTGAATGAAATAAACCAAGAAGAGAAAGTCAAGTATCGCATGGTTTCACTTACTTGCAGTGCATGAGGGCTAAACTGGAGGACAATGGGAGAAGGAAAGTAAATGGGAACTAGGGTAATCTAGGGAGGGAAACGAAACAACAGAGACTTTGGACACAGATACAAACTGAAGGACTTGAAGGGAGTGGGGTGGGGGGATGGGAGAGCCTGGTGGTGGATACTGAGGGCACCTATTGCATAGAGCACTGGGTGTGGGGCATGGGCAATGAGTCTTGGAACACTGAAAAAATAAAATAAATTTAAGCTTAAAAAAATAAAAAATAAAAAAATAAAAAATAGAAATCTTAAAATAAAAAAAGTTAAAAATAGAACTACCCTATGGCCCAGAAATTGTATTAGTAGGAATTTACCCAAAGAATATAAAATACTGATTCAAAGGGGCACATGCACCCCGATGTTTATAGCAGCAGTATCAAGAACCAAGCTATAGAAAGAGCCCAAATGTCCATCGACTGATGAATTAATAGAGAAGATATAGTATGTATACACAACGGAATATTATTTGGCCAGCAAAAAGAATGAAATCTTGCCATTTGCAACAATGTGGATGGAGGTAGGGTATATTAGCCTAAGCAAAATAAGTCAGTCAGAGAAAGACACATACCATATGATTCCTCTCCTATGTGGAATTTAAGAACCAAAGCAGATGAACACAAGGGAAAGAAAGGGAAAAAGAGAGAAGGAAGCAAAGTATAAGAGACTCTCAACAATAGAGAACAAACTGAGGGTTGCTGGAGGGGAGGTGGGCAGGGCATAGACTAAACAGGTGATGGGTATTAAGAAGGGCACTTGTGATGAGCACTGGGTGTTATATGCAAGTGATAAATCATGAAACTCTTCTCCTGAAACCAGTATTACCTTATATATTAATTAACTAGATTTTAAATAAGAAATTTGAAGCCAAAAAAAAAAAAAAAAAAACCAAGAAGGATCAAAAATACAGAAGAGTTAGAAATGGAAATAAAATTTCCACATTCTCTTTTTCAAATATTAACCATATGGAGTTTGAACAGGAGAGAGAATAATGAGAAAATCAGAATTGAATAAATGAGAGGTTAAGTTGTTTTCTATTTCTTCTTCTTTTCCCTCCCATTCTCTTCAGGATCTATGTTGCTCCTGAGAATCCAAGATAATATTGAAAGAAGCATATATGGAGTAAGAGATTTCCAGTCTTTCTGTCAGCTTAATGCTTTTAAAATATTTTTCAAGCCTTCTTTAAAATTTTATCTTTATTGGGTGCCTGGGTGACTCAGAGGGTTAAACATCTGCCTTCAGCTCAGGTCATGATCTCAGGGTGCTGGGATCGAGGCCCGCATCGGGCTCTCTGCTGGGCAGGGAGCCTGCTTCCTCCTCTCTCTCTCTGCCTGCTTCTCTGCCTACTTGTGATTTCTCTCTGTCAAATAAATAAATAAAATCTTCACACACACACAAAAAAGTTTATCTCTATTGCTGTCTACAGTGACAAATATCCAGTGTTATGTTTACCCTTAGGAATAAAACAGCTAAGACAATTTTATTTTGGTCCCAATGTTGTTACCTTACAGAGGAAATAGAGAAAGACAAGCAGAAGCAAACACAAAAGAGAGTCAAGGATGCCAGCTTCTTGCAAACTGGGCTTTCTCATCGGTGTGTCCCCTGGCTGCCCTCAGCACAGAGCCTCACACAGCCCTGCACTGAACAAACACTGGCTGAACCGACTGACTGGGGCCCAGAGGGAGAGTGGAAAGCCCATTCTCCATTATTACTCCTTTATCTTCTTTGTGTTCTACTTCGTCCAGGAATAAAGACAGGGAGGTATGAGGTAGTCATACAGAATGACAAATAATTACCTTAAGATTATGTCGGTACATCACACCTAAAATCATGAATTGATGGGGTCATTGAATATTTGCATTTCACAAAAATCTGGGCAACAGTTGATACACATTCTCGCATGTAGATATATGCACAAACAACACTTGGAGATAAAGCAGAAATAGTGCAGCCCTCGGAACATATCTGTTTTTGCTCAAAATTTCCTGAGCCATACTTTGCAAATCAACTCCCCAAGATGCCTCCACCTCCTTTTGTCCTCCTTTGATTCTTTAGATGCTTTCACTACAAAGAGCTCCTTATCTACTTTCCAGGTAATAGAGCTATTCTAGAACCCTAACTAAGGAATTTTATTACTGATTGGGTTGCTCTTGGCTATAGAATGAATGGGTAAATAAACTCTATAAATTTTAGTGAGGGGGGCAAGAAGCCCCGCAACTTTTGCTACTATCATGCTGAATGTCTGCTCCTTCAGTTCCTTGTGGGAGTCTCTTTGGAAACCATCCCGCAGGCTGATGAAGGTGTCCTAAAATCAACATTGAAGCTATTTCTGGCCAT
>PITA01025010.1:0-25156 GCA_004023965.1 Spilogale gracilis
GGGAATAAATGCAGAAGGCAATTAATTGTATTCCATGAAGGACACACCCAGAGCATGCTTGACACAAACAAGACAATCAATCCTTCCTTGAATGTTGCCCACCGGTTTGGACTTTCTATTTTCCTCCTGCCTTTCCTTGATGATCCTTTAATCTCATGCACCGTCCAGCCACAGTTTGTTCGGCCCACCTCAAACTCCTGCCTCTATTCTTCCCATTGCAAGGGAGCGCTCAGAGGCTGCCTTGAGCTTATTGGACTCTGAAGCCAGAACTTTAAGGCTTGACAGGTGATATGCCAAGGACTCCCAGAGACTTCCTGAGCTTCTTATGGCTGATGTCATCTCCTCCTCTAAATAAAAGTTAATGAAGAAACGGTGTGTGTTTGAGTGCAAATTCCAGCTTTTGCTGGAGGAGACTTGTCCATTTCCAACCCAAACCTTAGGCCATGGGTGGCAGGAAGGCAGTGGGAGGAGGGAGTTAGTGAAAGGCTAGTGAAAATTCCAAGGGGTTGGGTCAGGTAGCTGTTGGGCCTCTGGGAGCACCAGGGACACTCTCCCCTCTTCTGTGCTCTATGATGGAGAAGGTCATTCTTAGCTTCCATCCAGTCAAGCCCTCCCTCTCTCAGCCTATTGCACGTTCTGACTAAAGAAGTCTTTCTGGGTTCTTCTCCATTTGTGTTCTCCAGTTTTTCCCCTCTTCCCTTCTCTGGATAACTTCATCTTTGTAAAGGGGCAGGGTGGGGGTGGGGGTTGTCATCAGCTGAGAATGTGCAAGTGGAAATAAAGTCAGGGGGTCAAGGAGCATGAGGAATGAGACCTCCACCATATGGTGAAAGGAAGCTTTATTGTCAGTGAAGTCCCACCAAGATTCAATAACAGAGATCTTTGCTAATCTATCAGGACTATTTCATAACTCTCTCTAGAAAGACCCTATACCAAAGAAACAAGACAGTGCAATGTATTCTGAGCAGGGGATAAGCAGAGCTAATGTTCAAGGAGATGAGCCTTCTGTGGGAGTTTTACAATAAGTGCCAAAATGGCTAAGCTTCAGTTCAGGCTCTGTGAAGGAACAAAGTGACCACAACTAACAACTCCTGGAAACTCCCCCTTCTTGCCCCCACCTCCGCCGCCAACACCTCCACTCATATAGTCATAAGCTAATAGCAGAGTTTTCTTTTGTGATTTGTCATAGTTTGGGAAGTTACCACATTTGGTTGTATCCAATAAAAAGAACCAAGACTAACAAAGAGGGCAATCTAAAATCATGCCTCTTTTGGACCAGTTCCTTTGTTGTTTTAATGTGGAACTGTCGGGGACTGTACGTAATTTGCCCCTCCTGCCATGTCGCAAGCTACCAAAAACTTTAGTAAAGGTACCCGTAAATATAATAATGAACTAAAACTTTGTACACAACTCATCTAAGCCTTTTAATTGCCTTTTTGTTTGTAAGACCTGCTTAAAAAACACCATATCATTAGTCTACCCTTATCGTCTATGCACCAAATGTAAAAAACTGTAAAAAACCTTACTAAACAACATGTCCTTGGTCTGGTTTTGAAAGTTAACTCTAAACTGTAAACAAGTATACCTACAAAAACATGTTTCACTGATCAAAACACTATGTTTCTCTAACAAAGACTCTGTGTAATCAAAAATCACTCTCTGTAAAAAAAAAATTTCCTTCATAAAAATCTTTAACTTGTTGCCTATAAATAAAGACACTAAGAGCCAGCAAGGTAGAGATACCTGGCAGGTGATCAAAAACAAAGTCTTCGGGGCTCTCTCATTTTGTATCGCCAACTCCGTCACCACCTTCTAAAAGCCAGGGACTGACTCCCAGCATGGAACATTGTGCTGATTCTCCAAATCAGTGGAGCTGTCTGTGAAAGAGAGATCGGCCCACACTCTTCTCCCTACATCCACCCCTCGATCCCAAACTAAGAGTTTGTTCGTTCACTGTAATGGTCTTGTGGGCCTGCTCTGGGGATTGTCATTAACAAACTCCTTGCACTCCCCATGCCCTTGGACTCCACTGGGCTCCATTTGGGGAGGGCCATAGGGCTTAGGACCAAGTCCCCGGAGGGGTCTTAGCTGGAGAAAGAAGCCCACATTCTGGATTTAGATAGTCCTTTGGGTCCTGCCAAGCCCTGAACCAGAACACGACAGGACTTGCCCGGCAAGGCAGCATTAACGGCGAACATTCAGCAGGACAGAACTCTGTCCATGCAACTGTCTAAATGCAAGAAGGTGTGCTTCCAGAGGACACGAGGGGCCTGGGGGACTCTAGGAGCACTGAAGGTCCAGCATGAGAGGCAGACACAGCCACAGTGTTAGCTGGGACAAACGTCCCACAGGGCACCACGTGCCTGGACCAGCAAGACGCCAAGTCCCCCAAATCAGAGGTAGCACTGGCAGTAATGGAAGGAGCACTGAGTCAGAACCAAAAGCTGTGGGCTTTTCCCCCACGAGCTCGAGGGGGCCGGGAAGGGGACGCGGTCTCTGTTAAAGTCACACAGCCAAGCTCTCTTGGCGTCTGAGACCCAGGAGTCAGGGGAGGTGCCCAAGAAAGTAAAACTAGACAGGGAAGGAAGCCAGCATGGGCTGGGGAGCGGTGGGGCAGGTGGCGGGGTGGAAGAGGACCGCGTCACCGATGGACATTTTGTTTGTGGCGGAACAAAACACAACTTTCAGTAATTAAGTACTGGACCCTCCAGATGGCTAACGCATTTCATCAGGATGAAATCAGAAAACAGCCTTAGATGTGTATCACCCCTGATTTCCTTACAGAGCTTTCGAATAGACTTGCGTAGTAAGTACAGAGTTGCGGTCCAAAGAGTAATTTTCTCAAAGCACTCTGGTTGACAGAGTCGAAGGAAGAGGGTTTGACTAGATTAGGGGAAAGACAGATGAGTATAAATTATGTGCGGGGTAGTTTATCAGTTTGAGTGGGAGAATTAATCTACGATATGCGTGTCTCAGGGTGTGCGTGGCGATATAATTCAGAAATGGCAGCGAGGCAGCATTAAGGTTGAGAAATGGTGCAATTAAAAGAGCCAAGAATCACCTCTCTGAAGGCTCTTGCATCATCATTAATTCAGCCACATTACCTTCCACAAACACTGCACAAGGTCCCATTTGCAGCCTCCAGTGACTCACAGAGGAAGACCAGCTGCCAGCAGCGTCTCTGGGGCTCCTTGGGGAAATTAGCGATTTTCCTACTTGACCAGCCTCTAAAGTTAACCAAGTCCTGCCCAGAGCAGCAGCAACTGTTTACAGACTATGACCCTGAGTGAGGTGGCAAGGAAAAAAAACAAACAAAAAAACAAGGAGGGGATTCACTGCCTGGTGGCCGCCAAAGTTTCTGTTTCCATGGGTCTGGGATGGGGCTCCAGATTCTGCATCTTTAGCAAGCTCCCAGGGGTGCTGATGTGGCAGGTCCTGGGACCGCCTTTGAGTGGTAAGGATCTGGATGCTTTGAATGGGAGACATGGGAGGCACCTGGGAGCCTGAATCAGGGTCTGTATTCAACCCAGATCCCCTACATGATTTACATGTTTATTCGTGTTTGAGAAGCGCTGCTTTAGAGGATCTCCTCAGTTTCCTTAGAAAGATCTGTGACACCTCTGAAATGATGTGCAAAACTGCTCCAGGCGTTCTGGCTCGTGTTTAGGACACGGATGGCACTTCGGTCCTTGAACCCTGTGGTGCATTTCTCCGCCCTTCCGGGTACTCGACTGGAGGAAAAATAGCCAACTAGAGGACTCAATACAGAAAAAAGTGCTATAAACTAGAGCCTCTGAGGCAATGTCTGATGCACCCCAATGCAGAACGTCTCTCCTAGTGCAGGCTGGTGCACAAACCCGGGGAGACCAGCTGGATTTGCTTTTCTTCTAGAAATGCCTGCGTCTAGGAGGCGAACCAAGGTGTCTTGCCCCCTCTGCTATAGGATCAAGCATGTTTTCCCTTCCCAGTGCAGTTAGAGATGCTAGGATGCTAGAATACACTTGCAGGGTCTGGCCAGAAAGGCAGTGGGAGCTTACATATGCTTGATCTCACAGGGATGGGGTATGGGGCATAGGGGGGAGAGAGAGAGAGAGAGAGCACACGGCGTGAATAGAGGGAACAAAATTCTCCATTTCCTGTGGGGTGAAGAAAAAACACTGTGGGGGGAGGGAATTTCACGCTGTAAAAATAGGGAAGAGTCTATATTCCAAAAGGGATCCATGTAGGAGAAACGCTTCATATGCTCTAAACTGGACCTTCCTTGGCTACCACTTAAAGCCTGGAACAAAGTACCAGAGTCCTAAGATGCCCTCAACTAGCTCAGGCTCCTGGCGGTTCCCCAGAGTCCTGAGCAGAGATGTCCAACCCATTCAATATATGATCAATTAGGCGAGGGGGAATCTCCACCACTGCTCCCGCCCAGAGGGGTTCCTGAGGTGGTCCAAGGTAAGGTAATTAACCCCCTGAGGTGCCCTTATCCCTGCAACCCATTGGCAGCCACCCCACGAATGCCTGTAAATTTCCTGAGAAGCCAATGGCTGCATAGGATCCCCGACCCCTCCCCTCCAGAGACCCCATAATCCTGGGAGCCACTGAGGGTTGCGAGTATTCCAGGAGGAATGGGGACACCAGCTTGTCATCAAAATGGTTTTCTATTCAGGCTGCTAGGTTTGGGTTTTGAGGGTTTGTTGGGGGTAAGGGGGATTGTTTTGTAAATTGTCTGAAGAGATTTCAAAAGAACAGTAGCTGAGTTCCCAGGAGTCTAGAAATTTATTTCAGCTGCTTTCTCATTCTAAATAAATATTTGTTCTATTTTTTTTTCTTTTCCTTAAAATGGCCATACGCCTTGCACCTGAGCTCTAACTATGCTACCATAATATATAATGAGAAGTGGATTCTCAAAAAGCTGAGAAGATTCAACTCCAGATTCCTCTCCTCTCATTCTTTTTTAAGCCAGAAGGAGCTTTGTTGGGGCACCTTCACTTCTCAGTCAAGAAGGATGGAAGCCAACACTGTCTTTTAAGGGCTTTAGGCAGATGGATCGAAATTCAAGTTCTCCTAGAAGATATGCAGGTTCCCTCCCCACCTTTGGAAAACATCTAATTAAAAACAAATCAAAAGAAAAAAAATCAGCACCATCCTCTTTGTGCTGCTTATGCTTTGAAGACCTCAAGTTTGTTTTGTGCTCTTTAAAGCTCAGTCATGCAGCTCACTCCCATCCCTGTCAAAGTCATCCATAAATCTGCTCCTTCTTCCCCACCTCTTTTAAAGACCCATCTTTCTGCCTTGATGCCAGATCACAGCTGATCTTAGGACATGGGGGAAAGCAACGGGGTAGGACTCACTTGGGGCAGTAAGGGCAGTAAGCCTATGATCCCATGATGAGCTGCCCAGATCTGAGAGGAGGAAAGAAATTGCCTTAAGCTGGCTATTTGAGGGAAACTGAGATGGAGAAAGGTTGGGTATTTGGGTCAAAGGTCCAGGTTAACTTTGGAAACAGAATGGAGTTTCCTTAAAAAGTCTAAAATAGAGCTACTCTATGATACAGAAATTGCACTACTGGGTATTTACCCTAAAGATACAAATGTACTGATACAAAAGGGCACGTGCACCCCGACGTTCATAGCAGCAACGTCCACAATAGCCAAACTATGGAAAGAGCCTAGATGTCCTTCAACAGAAGAATAGGTAAAGAAGAAGTGCTATGTATCTACAATGGAATATTATGCAGCCGTCAAAAAAGAAACTTGCCATTTGCAAGATTTGGATGGAACTAGAGGCTATTATGCTAAGTGAACTAAATCAATCAAAGAAAGACAATTATCATAAGATCTCACTGATATGAGGAATTTGAGAAACAAGACAGAGGATCATAGGGGAAGGGAGGGAAAAATGAAACAAGATGAAACCAGAGAGGGAGACAAACCATAAGAGATTCTTAATCTCAGGAAACAAACTGAGGGTTGCTAGAGGGGAGGGGGGTCGGAGGGATGGAGTAGCTGGCTGATGGACACTGAGAGGGTATGTGTTGTTGTGAGTGCTGTGAATTGGGTAAGACTGATGAATCACAGACCTGAACCCCTGAAACAAATAATACATTATATATATATTTTTAAAAAGTTCTGGGCTAGAGGTCTACCAGTAAAATTGGTAGTTATTAATGCCAAGGTTTTTACATAAGGATTGAATAATGCACTAAACTTGAGCAGGAAACCTACTTTTAAGCCCTAGCTCTGGGCAGCTTTTATCTATCCATTCATCTATCATCTATCATCTAAACTATAACTACATCATAGTGCTGATGTGAAGATTAAGTGAGATTATGTACTTAGAGACTGTTTCACCCCAATGGTCTTATATTTGGAGTTGTAGCATTCCCTACAATTTTGAGACTCAATGACAGAGTGAACTTGGTAAAGAGATTCTGTGTTATTTTCTATTTTTTTTCTCATACTTAACTTCACCATTCAGTCAGCTAGGCATTCTGCATATTGTCTCAAGAGAAGATTGACAAGTCTTGCTTTTGAGATTTATGAAATAAATGGGAAATAATGTGGGGTTCCAGCCATAGATTTCATACCGGCTGGGTCAAAGTAAGGCTTCTCTCTACCTTCCCACCACTACCAAAGAAAGGTAAGAGAGAAGATAGAGTATGGATGAGACCCAGAGAGACCAGGCAGAAAAATACAGAGTCAACATGAAGAACCCCCAGACTCCTTCCTATGTCACAAAGAAAGCTCTGAGTATTGCCAGGGCTCAGGAATGATGTGGGGGTTGCAGGAGCCCTTATAGGCCACTCAATGTGTTCATTTACATGAGAACTGTAGAGAAACTCTGTGGCTGTCCCCAGTTTAATTCCAGCAATGAGCAGCAGATCATTTGATGAGGACCATCTTGTAGAAGTGACACCTACTATGCATATGATCATTTCTGGTTGCCACCTAACTTACACCATGTGCAAGCCCTCCTTTGAATGTTCAAGACACATCTAAGACTCTCTACTCAGAATATGGGGCATGGAAAGACCAGGGAGGCCTGCCTTTTCACCTGTGCCTCCATCAGACTTCGTAATGTGATTTGAGATCTTCCTTGGAGTGAATACAATGGCAAGACAAGTATCACCACCTCACTTCAGTGAAAAGAGGAAATAGCGAGCCCTCCACCCCAAAGAATGGGTACTGGAGAAATATGAAACCCAGGGACAGTAATAGCATGAATTGTCCTGGTAACGTGTGTTTGGTGATTATTCTCTTCTCCCTGTATTTCTCTGCAGAATGAAAGAAAATTTTTCGTCTTATTCCTTGTTGTTTTTTTTTTACTTCAGATACAGCAAATGGCACATACTTCAGTCATCCCTAATCCCATCCAGGAAGATAAACATCTTCACCACTAAAGACTCTTCAAAACAGATATATTTTGGAGGTGTAGAGCTGATAGAACTTGCTGATGGATTATAGAGAGAAGTTGAAGGAAAGGCAGGAGTCAAGAATGACTTCAAGCGTTTTGGCCTCAACAGCTAGCAAATGATGATGTCAGTTACTGAGATGTAAAGGGAGGAACAAGTATGAGTGCCTGAAATTATATTATTTACTCAGCTAATTACTGGTTATTTGGGGGCTCTCCTACTAGAGTATAAGTTTCATGAAAACAGGGACTTAGTCTCGTTCATTGTTTTTCCCACTGACTAGAATAATGTTTGCAATAATGATGACACTCAGTAAACACATATTGAATAAACAAACTGTGGGAGTGAAAGGTAAACCCAACAGCAGTTGGGGAAAGAGCTGGGTTTTAGATGGGAGGGGTAGGTTTCAGTCTCTGGGAAATGTTAAGTTCAAGAATCCCAGGAAACCATTGAACTGTAAATGTCACATAGGCTGTTGGGCATTGGATCTTGGAGCTTAAGAAGGGGTCGAGGCTGAAGAGAAAAATGTCAGGGTCATCATCAATGTCATTGAGTATGATTGGTACTCAACATGATGCAACCTGATAAGGTCACCTAGGATAAGGTCTCTTTGGAGATGAGAGGGAAGATCCCTGAGGGCTGCCAACATTTAGAGATCAAGGAGAGTATGAGGAGTCAGCAAAGGAGCTCATGGCTGTGTAGGAAGTAAATAGTACTGCTTCAGAAACCAGGAGAGGAAATGGCTCAGGAGGGCAGAATCACGCAGCTGTGTCAATTCTGCTGAGAAGATGCACAAGATGGGATTGTTCCTTCATCTCCCACTGAACTAGAAGCTCGCTGAGAGCCAGGATTTTGTTGTTGCATCCTTCTGTGTCCTCAAATTGTTCCATCCCTCCCTCTTTTGTGATAAAGTGCACTAGGGAGGCAGAGGTATGAAGTACAAAGGGTCATACCGGGAAACATGAGAGAGGCATGGGTCCTAGTCCTTTCTGATGACATTATCTACCTTTGATCTAGAGTCTCCTCCCTGCTTGGCACTGTGCTAGGTAGGTAACAGATTATATCCTACTTGGTACTCACAACTCTACATTGTACTTGTATCACATCCATTTTACAGACTTCCCAGAGCTAGGGTGTAGGTCAATAATAGAGAGCAACATACCTTACAGAGTGGGGGTTAAAGGGTGGGCTTTGGATTCAGACAGATCTGGATGTGATTCCTGGTGCTGCTACTTATTGGCAACAAAGACTCATCTTTCTGGGTCTCAGTTACAATAAAATTGGATTAGAAAAGTCACCATTGTCCCTTTAAGTACTGCATGCGATGGTCATGGGGTTTATTCTTCGAGGGCACAGTGCAGAAAGAGAGGTGAGTTTCTAAGGACTTCAACTCATGCTTGACAATTAGTCAATACCCAAAGGTGTATCCTGTCTGTCACAACATCATCTGTCATGTGGGTTCTCTCTTTCCAAAGACTGAGCCAAGACAGATGACCTTTTGTTGCTGTCGCTGACATGACTCCTGGAACCAGGGGACCAAGTTCAGCCTTGTAGTTGTTTCTCGCTCAGTGGGTGCCAGGCAATGCATAAGCTGATGATGTGGAGTGACAGGCATTCCATTTCTGCTGGGTTATTGGAAAAGGTGGTTGGACAAACCACTGTCAAGAGTTGTCTGCCCTTTTGTGGAATGACTGAGATAAACGTATTTGTTTGTTAGGAATAATGACCAGGAACTCTTGTCATCCATTTTAAGAAAAGACAAAGATGTTCAGTCTGGAGTGAAAGGGACTAAAGGGAGACACAGGTTTGCTTTCTGAGCATAACCATGCCTCACAACTGCCGTGGTGGCTACATTTCACTGAAGGATGTCATGTGGGTTCTCTCCAAGGTACGTTGCAGTGACATGGAAGGAGATTTGTTCTTTACGGCTCCAGATAATGGAATGAGGAACCAAAAGGGGAGATTATTTTCTGCTTAGCACGAGAGACAGGACGGCAGGGTAGCTGAGTGCATAAGCTTTGGAGTCAACCAGCTATATTATCTTCAGCATGCAATTTGAGTCCCCATACCTCAGTTGTCTCATATAAAGTGGGGATCAAGTGTTTAAAGTGTTTAGCATTGTGTCCAGACCATATTCTCTTTGGTTTCTTTTTTTTTTTAAGATTTTATTTATTTAACAGAGAGAAACACAGCCAGAGAGGGAACACAAGCAGAGGGAGTGAGAGAGGGAGAAGCAGGCTTCCCGCCGAGCAGGGAGCTCAATGTAGGGCTCGATCCCAGGTCTCCGGGATCATGACCTGAGCTGAAGGCAGTCGCTTAACCAACTGAGCCACCCAGGCACCCCTTCTCTTTGGTTTCATTAGGATTAGAAAGAGTTTTTTTTTAAGAAGATGTGGTACATATATACAATGGAATACTACGCCTCCATCAGAAAGGATGAATATCCAACTTTTGTAGCAATATAGACTGGATTGGAAGAGATTATGCTGAGTGAAATAAGCCAAGTAGAGAAAGTCAAGTATCACATGGTTTAACTTACTTGTGGTGCATAAGGGGTAATATAGAGGACAGTAGGAGAAGGAAAGGAAATGGGAAGTAGAGTAATTCAGGGAGAGAAACGACACATGAGAGACTTTGGACACAGAAACAAACTGAGGGACTTGGAGGGAGGGGATGGGGGATGGGAGAGCCTGGTGGTGGGTACTGAGGGCACCTATTGCATGGAACACTGGGTGTGGGGCATGGGCAATGAATCCTGGAACACTGAAAAATAAAATAAATTGAAGGCCTTGGGTTAAAAAATATTAATAAATTATTACAGTAAAATTTTTTAAAAGATTTATTTATTTAAGAAAGAGAGTAGGGAGGGGCAGAGGGAAAGGGAGAAAGAAGGCTTAGCAGACTCTGCACTGAGCATGGAGCCTGACCTGGGGCTTATCTCACAACCCTGATCATGACCTGAGATCACAACCAAAGCCAAAATCGAGAGTCGAATGCTCAAACAACTGTGCCACCCAGGAGCCCCAGAAGGAGCATTTTTCACAGAGTGCTCTGACAGTGGGCAAGGTTACCCAGTCAGGGGCTAGCCTCTGAGACTGGAGGATCTGAGTAAAGGATCACCTGATGAAGAAGGAAGTTCTCAGCACAAAGACAGGTCCTGTCTCATTCTGGTACCCAAAGTCTAAGCAATGATTCGATGTGCAGCTCTTCAACTACAGGTCCCCTCTGACTCTTACTTCCAAAACAGAAGTCTTGTTTTGCATTGCCTTGCTTTGCAGAAAATGGCAAGAGAGCTAAAAAAAAAAAAAAATGTACAAGAAGTACTTTTACAAGGATTCTCAGGGCAGCAGTTTTCAAGGTATCTGAATGGGAAAGTAAAGGGGCAGAAAACACTATCTCCAGCAACACACGTGCTTTAGACCAAGTGAGAGGGAGCCTCCTGGTGCAGTTGCCTGTCCTATCGAGTATCTTGTGACTGTCAGTATGGCAACCCATGGCTGAGAGGCCCTGGCTGCAGGAGCACAGATGGGCACAGTTAACTTTTCCCTCACAGATGACAAAGACCCAGTCATCCCAATGAAAGCAAAACCTTGGTCTCCACTCCTTCTGAAACAAAGTAGCTGAAGAGATACCACAGCCCATTAAAAGAACTTTTGTTATTGCAGCAGAACCTATTCTTTGTTTATGGAAGCCCACGAAATAGGATAGTTGTCTTAGCTGTTCTAGTCAAGGACAGAATGGGGAGATTACATATCCTCCCTACTCTGAGAGAGTTCACAAGGTATTTCTGGAGGACAGGAGGGCTCCAGGACTCCACAAAGAAGAATTCCCACTGTTTTCTAATCTAAGCACTATAGGAATTGGAAGAAGACCCCTGAAAACTGGGGAAGTCAAGGAAGACTTCTTGGAAGAAGTAGGATCTGAATTAGTCCTTGAAGGATGGATAGGAGGTGGTGGACAAGAAGGTTTCCAAGGTACCTGTGTCAGATGGGTTTTCAGAAAGTTCTCTATCCTGCACTTCCCCATCTACTTCCTGCATCCATTTCCTTCATCTCATTTCTTCTTGACACCTCACATTGTCTCCACCCCTACTCTAAGGTGATGATTTTCTGAGCTTCTCTGACAGCTAAAGAGGAGAAAGCCTCCACCTAAATCATCCATTCATTTACCATCTAAACCATTCATTCATTTAACGCATCTGCACGAGACAAATCTGCATGAGAGAAGCAGAAAGAAAAACCCAGGCCTTGAGGACAGGCAGCCTATCCTATGGCCCACTCAGAAGGCACAGGGGTATGGAAAAGCAAGTGATAACTATTTGTTAAAAATAGCACTTTCATCTCTAAAAGAATAACATATATTCATTGCAGAAAAATAGTAAAATGATGAAAGAGATCCTCTTACTATCTAAAACATGGTGTGTATTATTTTTATGTAAATATTATATACAGATTTAGAATTTGCATCATGTTTTAAAAAACACCCAAATCTCTGTGGCTTACCCCAGTGAGAATCTGTTTTCCATGCCACAAGCCCCACTGGTTTGGGAGGCGGCTCTGCTCCACATAACCACTCCACACTGTTTTAATTATGCCTCTATCTGAACATAATGCTTTTGGCTTTCTGAGAAGAGGAGAGAGGAATGGAATGTTGGCCACTGGCAATTAAATGCTCCCACCTTTATGGAAATCACATTGGCTCACATTTCATAGGCAAAGGTAGTTATCTATCTGATTTAACATCAAGGTTGGCAAGGAGATACAACGCTTCCCTGTGCCTGACAAGGAAGGGGGACCCATCCTGGTGAACAGACTGCCAGGTAGAGTGTTCCAACATGTAAATGTGCCATATTTGTTCTACCGATTCTCCTGCCCTTGAAAGAGCTGATGAGACTGTTTACAGTCTGGACCAAACCTTAGGTCAGGCATCATGCTAGAGGCCACCTTGGGTCTGAAATGCCAGAAGTGAAACCAGGACCCTTAACTGAAGATGGGAGAGCAGGAGTGTTACTAGAAGCCCAGAGTTCTTAGTTGCATCCACGTGCTCAGGAAGCAGTGCAAGGACAGTGTATTACAAGGCGGGAGATCATTTCATCAACAGATGACCATGAACTCTACACAGAGTACAGATGGTTCAAAACAAACTTGCCTACTGAGTCTCACTTTGGTCCCTAGAGACTTCATGGAAGATGTCAGGGGTCCCTTCCCTTCCTAATGTCCCCCATCCTCATTTTCTTTCTTCCCTCAATGATCCCTTTACTTTTGGTGCACTCTACGTGACCTCTCTTTCCCTAGCAGTGTCCCAGCTCCATTCTGGAGAAACTCTACAGGCTTCTGAAGCCCTGAACATGTTCCTCTTCAACAGTCCTGAAGTGTCAGAGGGGCTGTTCTTATGGTACAGGAACCCACCACAGAAGGACATAGATAGTTTTGATTCTTTAAAGCAGATTACCTGCACCCTTCTTCTTGCTGATTTTGCCTACCTGTGAGAAGACACAAAGGGCATCATTATTAAGCGGTGCCTGAAAACAGAATTTTCCAGGATCTTAGATCCAAATCAGGACATAGACATTGAGTAGAGCACAGTCACGGTAAAAATCTCATTCCATGGATGTGTGGTAAGTAGTTAAAGGGTTAAAGTTACATTCAAAATAAACTTGGTCCTCCTTCCCTTTGCTAATATAAGTGGTCAGAGCCCAAGCCATTGGCCAAGCCATATCTGTACATGAGAGGGTCCACCTGATTTAAAAAAAGATGGGTAATAATCAATCTCTCCCCTCTCCCCCCCCACCCCTCCCAAGGGTAGGACTGATGGATGAAGTCAGAGCTCTCCCCCCTCCCTCCTACACATTCGTTGTCATGTTGAAAGGGACTAAGACCCCAGGACTTGGATTCTGGCTTTGGAGGAGACAGAAGCCCAATTTGGACTTCAAGCTAAGTTTCATAATCTAGTTCTTCTCTTTCCAAGACCTCTGCATTCAGGTGTCGAGTATAAATGGGTTCTTTGTTCCCCATGTAGTTTCTCTTCATGCATACCTCTTTTGGGGAAAGTGGTGATGGAGCAGAAGATCACAATCTGGGCAGGACACAGACCTTACCCAGAACAACACTAAAATCTACTCTTGACCTAACCATGTGCTGCTCAAGAGAGGGGTGAAGGCATCACAGAGGAGGTGGCATTGGAGCTGAGTCTTGAAGGATGAACAGAAATCTGACAGGCAGATAAGGGTACTTATTCCTCAGGTTCCCTGAAAGGTAAGGAGGCAACAACCTGGGACAAAATTGCCTGGAATCTTTCCTATAGTCACAAAGGCAGACTCTGCTTCTTTGATGTTCTCACCACCTAATTCCGGTTGTCTAAGTGATGGATGGGCTGGAAGGGCCATTTCTCAGCAGGTAAGGGATTCTGAGTCTGCTGGGTTGGCATGTTTTTGGCAGGCTGTCTATCTTGATTTGTTGCTTTGAAGGGCCATTGCTCAGAAAGCCTTTGTTATCATCAGAGCCTGGGGTTGCTGGGTCATGTCTGTTTCTGTGCTCTGGCAGGCCTGCCATGCTTTGTTATCTTTATTATCCAACCTTTAGTAACTCTAAGCCTGGAGGAAGGATGGATCCAGCTCTTTGCTGGGCAACTCTCGCATTTAGTGTTTGATGCACTTGAGGTCGTGGGTTGGGGTCTTTGTATTCACTGCTGGGGACTTGGTGAGTAGCCTATGAACTCAGGTGGAGAGTGAGACACTTGATGGAGTCAGTGGTGGCAAGGAGGGTCACCATGCATTGTATTCCACCTATGTATTCAGTCACTTGTGCAGCAAACATTTACCAAGCTTGGGGCCCTTTGGAGCTTGGAGAAGGATTTCTGCCTTAGCCCCTGGTGTGATGGGGTCAAGGAGACTCAGCTTTGAAGTACTCAGCATACCAGATAGGATTGTTCTAAGGATCCAATGACAATCTCAAGGATGCATCAGCATTGTATAAGTGGTAAAGGAAAAGAGAGAAACCGAATTATCCTTATCATTGCTCTCTGGTTATGCAGTACAAGAGTCCTTCAAACAACTGGGGTGCCTAAAGATTTGATTCAGGTTGCCTGTGATTCACATTCCCCACATAGCTTCAGCTTTCTAGGACGCTTTTCTCCCTATCTTCTTCTTTACCTATCCCCAAACCACACTTCTGTCAATAACAGACTTGATCTGGCCTCTTACAGAAACCTTTCCTGCAGGGGCGCCTAGGTGGCTCACTTGGTTGACCATCCAACTCATGATGTCAGCTCTGGTCTTGATCTCAGAATCGTGAATTCAAGCCTCATGCCGGGTTCATGCTGGGTGTGGAGCCTACTTGAAAAAAAGAAGGTGCTTTTTCTGAGCCTGCTGAGTGCAATAGCCCCCTTCCACACTGGATTCCAAATGACTATGCCTTCCAATCATTCTGTTAGGAGGGACAGAGGGTGGGCCGTGAGGGAGGGGTCTTCCCCGGGCACTTAATGCCTGCTAGACTCACAGGGCTTTCAGAAATTCTTGATGTTGTCCTCGGTTTGTTTTATGGATGGAGATCTTATCTTTCCCACTCTATTGTAATCTACTCCACCGCAGGGCCAATGCCTTGGATATTTTTCTTTGCTCTCCATTGGCTGGCACGGTGACAAGCGCTCAGTGTTTGTCATCACTTTATCAGCGAGGCTGATAGAAATGAGGCTGTTAATTTCATCTTTGGGACTTCATTTGCAATTAAATGGATGATGATGCCTTGGTTATGGCTTAATTAATAAATTCAATAAACATGAATTAAGAATCTATGATGAGTCAGACACTGTGCTAAGCATGAACTCCGAAGAGATGAATGGCAGGTCTCCACTCTCAAGAATTTCATATTTTAATACGAGATGAACATACGTAAACAGGTATTTACTGGGGGTAATTGCTAGAGAATGGGTTTGCTTGAAGGACCGTGAAAACCCAAAGGAGAGAGCAGGAATCTGTACTTGCTGATTTGAAGGATGCAAACAAAACTTCCAAAGAGGCAGGGGAAAGCATTCCAGGCAGAGGTATCAGGGGTGCAAAGTGACAGCGGTGTGATGAGGCAGGAAGCCATACCAAAGCAATGTAAACATCTCAGTGTGTCTAAAACATGGGCTACATGGTGGGGAGTGGGGTCAGATTGTGAAAGCCCTTTGATACCAGCTTGGGAATTTGGACTTGATGCAGTACTCACAAGCTGAAGGAGGTTTGAGGGGTTCGTTTAAGATTTTATTTATTTTTTCAAGAGAGAGCATGAGCAGGAGGAGGGGCAGAGGGAGAGAGAGAAGCAGGCTCCCCACTCAGCAACGAACCTGAGCTGGGGGGGCTCAATCCCAGGACTCTGGGATCACAACCTGAGCCAAAGGCAGATGCCCAACTGACTCAGGTGCCTCCCGAAAGAGATTTTTAGCAGGTGAAGTACCACGATCTTATTTGCCTTTCAAGAAGATAACCTTTGGTCTGCATTTGCGTGGGGTGCCATGAGGGACTACACTGAAGCCAGGAGGGCTTTGAGGATCAAATGGATGGAAGAAGAGAAGCTAGGATGACTACTGAGTTTTAAAAAGCTCTTTCTTGGGGTGCCTGAGTGGCTCAGTTGGTTAAGCGACTGCTTTCGGCTCAGGTCATGATCCTGGAGACCCGGGATCGAGCCCTGCATCGGGCTCCCTGCTCAGCAGGAAGCCTGCTTCTCCCTCTCTCGCTCCCCCTGCTTGTGTTCCCTCTCTGGCTGTGTTTCTCTCTGTCAAATAAATAAATAAAATCTTTTAAAAAAAATAAAAAGGATAAAAAGCTCTTTCTTATGAAAACAAAGAAAAAATAGTTATTTTAAATAACATGAATATTAATTAGATTGATTACAAAGACAAGCAGAAAAGAATTCAGAAGGCAAATGGCTAAGGGTCACCTCATGCCTTCTCCATCAATGTGTAACTATACTAGATTGTTGCACATTTAGCCTGGGCTTCCCCTAGGCAAGTGCAGAATTAATCCATGTCAAAACTTTCTTGCACCTACACCTGAAGATCTGTCCTCGGCTCCCCTGGTGAGCTCACATTTTACCAAGTAGCATCCCTTCTGTCTTGGACAGTCTTCCTATAGCATCCATGGCAGTGACCATTGGCAGAGGTGAGATGGGTGGCATCACAAGCATGAAGCACATCAGGTGACTTCACAGGGTGTGTCAAATGCCCCATTTGGGTCACCAGAGTCCAAAATCTCACCCCCAGTTTTGTAGATCCCCAAACCCAGTTTCCTCAGTGTTTCAAAGTGAACTGAGTTCAGAAAGGCTGAGCTAACAAAATTTTGCCCATTCTTCAACTGACCCTGAGAAACATGGCTGCCGGGGTAGGGTGGGGAGCAGTTACTCATGTCCTCTCATCCATCTGGGACATTGACCTTGTTTTGACATTCCCTATTCAGAAGCTCAATTATAACTTGAACGCTGCCCGCTGAGCAAGGATCCCAGCATGGGAGATAAAGGTGTGCATACGTAATTGATGCCACCAGGAAGGGGTGTCTGATGCCTCTATGTCCCTCAAAGGGAATTTCCTCACCCATATTCCCCAGGCGGCCCTGGTATCTTGGTTTCAGGTCATCCCCAGTTGCAGACAAAGTGTTTAGGAGAAAATAGTATCTGAGATGTTCGATTTACTGTAGAACCGAAGAGTAGTGGGCACTCAAGGCTCGGAATGAAATTCGATTACAGCAGAGACTGTTTCACCACTTAAGTCAACATGCATCTGGTACATTCGAAGAGCTGTGCATCGTGTGCAGATCGATTAATGAGACAAGGACTCTGCTGCTGTCAGGAGACTCAAAATCTGGAGGAAGCGGACACGCTGGCCCGTGATAACAATGCAGAGTGATGTCTGCTCTCACAGAAGTTTGTTTTAGATATGGTGGGAGCCAGGGGTCCTGCCCAGGGGTCCAGCAGAGCCGCACGGAGGCCAACAAGCTTCAGCTAACCCTACTTCAGTATCTGATTTTCACAATGAAAGAAAATGCCATTTTTATGACTATATATTACCAATAATACAATTGTATAGGAAATTGCTGTTAGAAAACTGTAGTGTGTTTCTCTTTATGTGGATGCATTAAGATTTGTATGAATAAATTTGGAATCCTATAGTGTCACACTATTTCTATTTAGCATGATAACAAGATGTTGAGTACATATTTTTTTTTTAAGATTCCCTTTTTTTTTTTTTTTTTTTGAGATAGAGAGAGAGAGAGCAGGAGAGAAGCAGAAGGGGAGAGAAAATCTCAAGCAGACCCAGTGCTGAGGCCAGAGCCTGACATGGGACTTGATCCCAAGACCCTGAGATCATGACCTGAGATGAAATCAAGAGTCAGACACTTACCTGATTGAGACACCAAGGCACCCCTAGACCATGTTGTTGAACATTTTGGTTATTTTTAATTATTCACTATTAAAAATAAAACCTAAACTGATGGGACCTTAGAGATGACGTGGTAACATCCACTCCCTTTGCCACCAATGAGCCTGATGCAGGGCTTGATCCCAGGACCGTGGAATCATGACCTGAGCTGCAGGCAGACGCTTAACAACTGAGTCACATAGGTGCCCCAAATCCTGTGGATTTAAGTGATTTTTCCAAAGTCCTACAAGAGCCAGGCTTGGACTCTGGTTGAAACATATTTTGGGGGGAAGAAGGAAGAGTGATGGATTATCTGAGAGTCAGTGAACAGGAGAGACACGGGGAGAACACCGTGGGCAGGGAGCACAGAAGACTTGGAAGTATGGAGGAGGAGGGACTGTCAAGGTTTTGAGGATGCCAGTGCACTCATGTGAAACTCTGCGGGCACGGATACTGACACAGCCTCTCAGCATGCAGGAGTGTGGGCGAGGTGGCCCTTCTGAAGGCAACTTGACAGCGTGTATCAAGAATGCTAAGAAAACGCCTAAATGGTGTGACCCCAGCAAATTCACTCCCAGGAGGCTGCCATCATAGAAAGCCGGCATCCCTGTGGGCAGTCACTGAAACATGATTTATAGGACAATAAGAGAAACAGAATCAATAGGATAGATACATGGATGATACAAAGATAGATACTAGAGATATATATTTTTCTTTATTATATATAAAATCACTTTGTATATTGTATATATTCTCTTTATAGATGATATATTCTTTTATTATATAAAGGGATTTATTACAAGGCATTGGCTCATGGAGTTACGGTGGTGAAGACCCACTTCTGCCATCTGCAAGCTTAGGGGCCAGGGAAGCCGAGAACCAGAGGGCTGATGGTCTAAGTCCCATTCCTAGGGCAAAAGAACGAGGCTGGATCAAGCTATCAGGCAAAGACAACAGAGTCTTCTTTCCTCTACCTTTTTATTCTCTTTGGGCCCTCAACAGATCACATGGTGCCTGCCTACTTTTGGGACAGTAATCTGCTTTCCTCAGTGAGTCAGAAAAGTCACCCAGTCCTCCTTCTACATTAGAAAAAAAAAAACTATCTTCCTCCAGGCTTGGCTCCTCTGGTCATCCAGGATGCTCATAACCTTTGGGGCCACAAAATATGTGTGCGCTTTCCCACACACACACACCAAGCAGTTCTCCACAATGCCCCGGCTGGGCTCCCTACAGCTTAGCTCCATTCTAACACTGCATGGAGGTGACATCAGATGCCCTACTGAAGGGCTCCATCCTACAAGACTGATGCCAATCACAGATGCAAGCTCTTACCTGTGCTTCCGACTGATCAGCAACAAACTGGAGCTTCCCACGCTCCTCCCCTGGGGTTGAACTCATTCCTTAGTGACCGTCACAGAACTCAGGGGAACACGTATGTTCACCGGTTTGTTGACAAGACACAGATGAACGGCTAGCTGAAGAGATAAATGGGAGAGGTCTGGGAGGGTCCCGAGCATAGGAACTTCTGTCCCCCTGCCCCCCGTGGAGTTGGAGAGATCTCCCCTCCCAGTGTGGATGGGTTCACCAACATGGAAACTTCAAGAACACCCTACTACTTGGATTTTATAGAGGCTTCCTTCCATAGGCACAATCAATTATGAAGTCAACTTCCAGCCCCTTTCCCCTTTCCGGAGGGTGGTGGGTGGGCCTGAAAATTCCAAGCCTCAAACCATAGTTTGGTCTCTCTGGAGACCAGTCCCAACCCAGAAGCCATCTAAGAGCCTGCCAGCATCCCTCCTTGACACAGGATATTCGTAGTGTTCTTATCACTTAGGAAATTATCAAGGTTGTTGGACCTCTGTGCCGGCAGCCAGGGGCAGAGGTCGATTTATGTATATTCTATTATTTTCTGCTCTCTTATGACCTGTCTACAGATTCGAATGTTGAAAAACCCTCGTGGACACACCCAGGAGTAATGTTTTACCAGATTATCTGTGTACCCCATGATCTAGTCAAGCTGACCCATAAAATCAACCATTGCCATGTTCAGCGTTGGGGAAAGGTGAAGTAGATTCTGGTACATTCACAAGAAGCTGAGTTGTGTTCTAGGATGACCTCTTTTTTTTCCTTTTCATTGTTCTGGTTTTGGGGGCTCAGCAAGCCTCGCCTCTCCCCTCTGTTTGCATCCCCGGGACCTCACCCACAGGCTCTCTAGAGAGCTGCACCTTACCCCTCCACTCCATCCCTACCTCAGGCCCTCCAAGCACGTATGGTGCTCTTTTCCCTCTGCCTGTTTCGTGGGATCTCAGGAGAACAAAGACATGAATACATATGGCCACTCTGCAATGTTTAATTGAAAAAGTGTTGCTTCTTATTTAAATAAAAAAAAGTGAAAAGTAGTAAAAGTATCCATCGTCTTTCACCCATGAAGCCCGCTTGCTGCCAGTCAATAAAAAAGAAGCAGCAGCTAAAACTATCGATATTACTACTGTACAAAACTGGCAGGAACTTAATTAAAGTCCAGGAGTCTGTGATTAGTAATTTAAAGTACAGTGAGGGCATAGAAAATAGCATTTGGCCACTTCTCAAAAAAAAAAATTAAGTGAGGGACGCCTGGGTGGCTCAGTCGGTTAGGTGTCTGCTTCCAGCTTAGATCATGATCCCAGGGTCCTGGGGTCGAGTTCTATGTAGGGCTCCCTCCCTGCTCAGGAGGGAGTCTACTCCTGCCCCACCCCGCTCCCCTACTCATTCTCTTTCTCTCTCTCTCTCAAATAAACAAATCTTAAAAAAAAAAAAAAAACTTTAAAAATAACAAAGTGATAAGACCAAGACGACACTTAACAAAATTCTGATGTTGTCATATTAAGCCCAAAGATTGGTTACAACTGGATGAGAATATGAAAGCACAGGGAAACAGAACTGAGAGCAAAGGCAATTCCAGAAATCGTACAGGAACGGTGGTATCTCACAGGAGGTGCTTTATCTAACATCACATTGGTTTTGCAATTAAAAACGAGACAGTCCTACTACCACCATGCATTAGAATGCGGCTACTGCAGCATTTCAAGACACTGAGTGAAATGCCAGGCTTTGGAGCCCACCGCCCGCAGCTGGCCGGCAGCTCTGCCTTGAAAGCATTTCCCTGTCTGCAGGCAGCTGGGGCGCGTGAGAGACGGAGCCCAGCAGACGGTGTGGGTTTGTGCCTGTGATTCGGTTGTGTCAAAATACAACGTACTTCACACGTTTATGCCTCCTTGCACCGAGAAACACACAGTTCCTTCCTGTACACCTTGCTCAACGCTCTTGTTTTTGCGTATTTCTGTCTACAGTTTTCATCCTGAAACGTGGGGTTTCTCAGACCCAGAGGACCTCAGCAAGCTCTGCTCTGAGTGTGCACCGAAGGAAAGACGTTGATCCTACTTCCATTCCAGAGTCCGCATTCCGTGAGGCAGATGAAGCCCCTTGGGGACCGGGTGGCATTATGGCCAAGCATGCGAGACATAGCTCCAGGCAATGCTCTGAGACATAAATGGCTCTGAGCGCAGACTGAAAGCCAGCAGCCCATGTCCACCTAACCAGCTTCTGACCATGTGGCTCAGACCTCAGCACCAGGAGTGCAAAAGTCTTCTAACCCTACTTCCTATGCCTTGCATGCCTCCTCCCATCTCCAGGAAGCTGTCAGCCAGCTTCTCCTTCATCCTGGCAATGACTACTAACTCTTCAGAGAGCATATTTTTACCCCAGTTGATAGATGAGGACACTGGAGTCCAGATAGGTTAAGAACTTGCCCAAGGTCAAAGTCACACAGCTAGTAATGCTGATCCTCCAACCCAGACTGTCTAACTCCAGAGAACCAGGCTGATCGTGGCACTATTCTGCCCACTGAATACAGGTCCATCATTAACACCTGTATCTTCCTTCAGAGCCGGAAGGAACAAGAAGGCTTGAGTCCCCCTTCTGTGTGCTGAAAATTTTAATATTTGAACATTATCAGGTCTTTCTACCACTCATTTCCATGTCGCCCTTCCTCCACACAGCCATGCACCTGCCTTCCTTCCATTCTCTCTCAATCCCTTCCCTTGGCCACTAAGCAACCCCCCCCACACACACCCACACCACTTCACGGCTCAACTGAGCTTGACCAAACAGACTCTCATTTCCTTTCATAGATACGGTTACTTCACATGGCGTCTCCGATGGCCAGATACTCCCAATGATAAACCAGATGTGTAATTCTTTGCCTCACACCTTCAACAGGAGACTGGAGGTTCTGAAATCATTCATAACAGGAGGGGAGAGCCAATAGTGCTTTAGAACAAAATTTCTCAATCTGATTTTCATAGAAGACTGACATTTCATTTCTCCAGAGGGGAGAAGGGAGAAGAGAAGCAATAATTTGTCAGGTTTCCAAGTAGGAAAGAAAACGTTGCTGTCTCTGTCTTCCACATAACCACTGTAAACCCTGGTGCATGGCAGAAATAGGAGGAGGGTTATTTGACTGTATAAATTACCAGATGATGCTGATAAATTCCGACCTGTTGATGGGATCTGCTCCACTAGAACTGAACCTTGGAAAGATCACGAAGGAAAACAAAGGGCTCCAGACTAGCAACCAATGAGAACAGACACTTGGCCCATCAGAAAGGACTCTGGCTGATAGGATACAATGTTTCCACCAACTAAATGCCAACCAGCATGGATCTTCCAATGGGTAGGCTTGGCCAACCTTTGGACTAGTGGATGTCTGGTAAAATTTTAAATTTATGACAATTTTTTCCATGCAATTAAAAAAAGAAAGTATTTTGTATCAACAGTATTGTTTCATATCATGGTAAGAGATAATATTATTGACAATTGCATAGTTAGCTAGCGGTACCCAGTTCAATGATGTCAAGTTCTTCATTCAATCAGTTTTTTGTGCACCTGATTTTCCTAAATTGGAAAGCTCTAATTCTCAGTGGTAGGTCATCTTGAATGACAGTCGCAAGTGTTTGTTTGTTTTAAGGGAACTGGGAATAATTGGATCAAAGGTGACTGGAAAAATTTCTCACGGGCTCAGTCAGTTAAGCATCTCACTCTTTTTTAATTTTTTAAAAAGATTTTTTAAAATTTAATTTTATATTTTCAGTGTTCCAAGATTCATTATTTATGCCCCACACCCAGTGCTCCATGCAATACGTGCCCTCAGTACCCACCACCAGGCTCTCCTATCCCCCCCACCCCCTTCCCTCCAAGACCCTCAGTTTGTTTCTGTGTCCAAAGTCTCTCAGGTTCCGTTTCTCTCCCCGAATTACCCTACTTCCCATTTGCTTTCCTCCTCCTACTGTCCTCTATATTACCCCTTATGCACCACATATAAGTGAAACCATGTGATACTTGACTTTCACTACTTGGCTTATTTCACTCAGCATAATATCTTCCAATCCAGTCCATGATTTTATTTATTTGTTTGACACAGAGAGAGAGCAAGCATGCACAAGCAGGGGGAATGGGAGTGGGAGAAGCAGTCTTCCTGCTGAGCAGGGTGCCTGATGCAGGGTTTGATCCCAAGACCCTGAGATCATGACCTGAGCCAAAGGCAGATGCTTAACCAACTAAGCCACTCAGGCACTCCACATCTGACTCTTGATTTCAACTCAGGTCAGGATATGGTGCCCCATGTTGGGGTCTGTGATTGGGTATGGAACCTGCTTAAGATTCTCTTTCTCCCTCTGCCCCTTCCCAATCCCTTCTTTCCCTCTCTCTAGAAAAAAACCCAAAAAATCCAAAAATCCAAACAAACAAACAAACAAGCAAATAAACAAAACAAAACAACTTCTCTGTGAAAACGACTTCCCATGTCCTGCCAGACATCAAGGCAACAAAGTCCAAACTAGAAGGCTGAGCACCTCAGCTCAGGAGATGATGGTAAATGAGCTCTGAATCGATTCTTCAACTGGACCCAGTGATCCATATTGGTTTACATTTGTGACAGCCTTTGTATATGCTTGTAAAATAATGTGGCACTGAGTCACTTCTTGGCAAGTGCAAAGAAAATCAGCAAGTCATGAAAGAGAAAGCTTTCAACATTTGAGCCATGTGTACCAACTTAGGTTTTCCTGGAAAATCCTGAGGTTTAATTTTTCACCCTTAAAATTATGACATTTTATCCCTAAGGTGCTATTTCAAGCTACAGTGAAGATACTAAAAAAATCGTTGAGAAACACCACTTTAGGCAAACCTCTTGAAGTTACCAAAAGAGAACAATTTTCCATTAGTCAATTTCTTTCATTGCATTTATTGAATAATTGTTGAGAAAGTAAAATAGTTCTATACGGCTTAAAACAAGACAAAATAAAAAAAGAACTATCTTTTACCTACCTCCTCAACTTTCCTAATTCCCATTTTCTAAAGGCAACAACTTTCAGTTTCTTTCATACCTTTCTTTTTTGCCTGGTGTTTACTTCTACCTTGCTAAGGAACATAGAGTCTTTGATTTTTTTTTCAGTTTTTAAATATTATCTCCTGAACTGCCATTGCAGATGATGAGAATTTAGCTCTCTGATGCAAGTCTCCCTGTCCCTAGAGATGCAGAGATTATCCTCCCTCGTTCTTCCAAGTGCCGCTTCATCTTGCTTTGGATATATGCATATTTATTACTTACCATATTTTTACTATATGACTGTTATTCATAGCTGAGCTAGATGTTCCTTTCTTGATTATTTTTTTTTTCTGAATCTTTTGCTGGCCTCATTTTCTGAGCATCCATCACCAATTCATTCCCGAGTTCTCTACCAGCTGTGTGCGTCCTCTCATGGTACATTTCAGCACATTAAGAATTCCTGTGGTCGATCCCTGTGGGCTCTGGAGCCTTCCTGCCACCTGCTCCAACCTGAACTGGTTGTTCTCCATCCCTAATGCCCCTGGGAGCTCTATTTACCATCCTACAGGGTTGCTTGTATTTTTCACCTGTTATTAGAGTCCCTGCTTTCTGGGATCATGTTTTTTTGTTTCTCTCTCTTTTTGTTTGCTGCTTTGTTTCTATAGGATTCATCTTCCGGAGCAAGTGGGCCAGTGGCCACAGGAGATAAACTGTGTCAGACATTTCAGAACTAAGATATGTACATTGCACACTAACATCTGATTCATAATGTGGTTAGCTAGAGAAACTAAGTGGCAATTTTCTCTCAGAATTCCGAAGGCACTGTCATCTAGCCTCCAGGTTATTGTTATGTAAGCTGTTGGTTGAACACTTATGTTTGTTTGATTCCTGATGCTTTGTATATGACTTCTCCCTCCTTCTCTCCCTCTTCCTCCTTCTCCTCCCCACCGCCTTGTCCTCCTTCTCCCTAAGTCCCTCCCTCCTCCTTTCCCACCTCT
>PITA01025011.1:0-25173 GCA_004023965.1 Spilogale gracilis
CTCTCCTTCTCCCACTGTCCTCCAGATTACCCTTCATGCACCGCAAGTAAGTGAAACCATGTGATACTTGACTTTCTCTTCTTGGCTTATTTCACTCAGCATAATCTCTTCCAGTCCAGTCCATGTTGCTACAAAAGTTGGATATTCATCCTTTCTGATGGAGGCATAGTATTCCATTGTATATATGTACCACATCTTCCTTATCCATTCATCTGTTGATGTGCACCTTGGCTATTTCCACAGTTTGGCGATTGTGGCCATTGCTGCGATGAACACTGGGGTGCATATGGCCCTTCTTTTCACTACATCTGTATCTTTGGGGTAAATGCCCAGTAGTGCAATTGCAGGGTCATAGGGTAGTTCTATTTTTAATTTTTTAAGGAATCTCCACACTGTTTCCCAAAGCGGCTGCACCAGCTTACATTTCAATTTCAATTTTTGATGGCAGAGTAATATTCCACAACATGTGTATTTTTTTATTTTTCGGGTATACACCTAATAGTGTAATTGCTGGGTTGTAGAGTAGCTCTATTTTTAACTTTTTGAGGAAACTCCATACTGTTTTTTAGTGTGGCTGCACCAATTTGCATTCCCACAAATAGTGTAAGAGCGTTCCCCTTTCTCCACATCTTTGCCAACATTTGTTGTTTCCTGAGAAGTTAATTTTAGCCATTCTCACTGGTGGGGTGGTTTTGATTTGTATTTCCCTGATGCCGAGTAATGTAGAGCATTTTTTTTCATGTGTCTCTTGGCAATTTGGCTGTCTTCTTTGGAGAAATGTCTGTTCACGTCTTCTGCCTATTTTTTGATTGGATTATTTGTTCTTTGGGTGTTGAGTTTGATAAGTTCTTTATAGATCTTGGGTACTGGCCTTTTATCTGAAATGTCACTTGCAAATGTCTTCTCTCATTGCACTGGTTCTCTTTTGGTTTTGTTGACTGTTTCCTTTTCCATGCAGAAGCTTTTTATCTTGATGAAGTCTCAATAGCTCATTTTTGCCTATGTTTTCCTTGCCTTTGGAGATGCGTCTAGCAAGAAGTTGCTGTGGGTGAGATCAAAGAGATTGCTGTCTGTGTTCTCCTCTAGGATTTTGATGAATTCCTGTATCACATTTAGATCTTTCATCTATTTTGAGCTTATTTTTCTGGATGGTGTAAGAAAATGGTCCAGTTTCATTTTTCTGCATGTGGCTATCTGATATTTCCAAGGCCGTTTGTTGAAGAGACTGTCTTTTTTCCATTGCATATTCTTTCCTGCTTTGTCAAAAATTAGTTGACCACGGGGTTGAGGACCATTTCTGGATTCCCTATTTTGTTCCATGGATCTATACATCTGTTTTTGTGTCAGTACCATACTGTCTTGAAGATTAGCTTTGTAATATAGCTTCAAGGTAGGCATTGTGATGCCACCAGCTTTGGTTTTCTTTTCCAACATTCCCCTGGCTATTCAAGGCCTTTTCTGGTTCTATACAAATTTTAGAATTGTTTGTTCTAGCTCTGTAAAACAAATGTCGATAGCATTTTCATAGAGATTGCATTGAATGTATAGATTGCTCCGAATAGCATAGACACTTTAACAATATTTGTTCTTCCAATCCCTGAGCATGAAATGTTTTTCATGTATTTGTGTCTCCCTCAAATTTTTTCATGAGTGTTTTGTAGTTTTAAGAGTACAGATCTGGGGTGCCTGGGTGGCTCAGTTGGTTAAGCGACTGCCTTCGGCTCAGGTCATGATCCAGGAGACCCGGGATCAAGTCCCACATTGGACCCCCTGCTTGGTGGGAAACCTGCTTTTCCCTCTCTCACTCCTCCTGCTTGTATTCCCTCTCTGGCTGTGTTTCTCCCTGTCAAATAAATAAAATCTTAAAAAAAATAGAGTACAGATCTTTACCTCTTTGGTTCATTCTTAAGTGTAGTGAACAGGGAATGAGTTTCTGGGAAAACTCTCTTATCAAAAAACATACATTTGTCAGAGATAGTGAGTATTACTTCCATTTAATGTGTTTAAGTTTCAAAAACATTTTACACATATCAATCTTCTAAGTAGCCCTAAAAATAGATGTTATGATGATTTTTTGGAAGTCAAATCTGGAGCTCAAAGAATGGATGCCTAGATTCATCCATTGGCAGTGGAAGTTGGAGCACATCCAGCTCCCCCACTTTCCACTCTAACACACTGTCTTGTGGACACACCAATTAGCATAAGTTATTTGAAAGACACAAAGTTCTGGAACCACATACTGACTCTGAAGTCTTTTTCAATGTCTGTGCTTAATAATACGTGAGTGAAAGAAAAAGAGGAAGTCAAATATGGTTTGACATTTTATTTTGTTTTAACCTGTGCAGGTGGTGCCTCCTTTGGGCCTTTCTCCCTATCATCTCCTCACTGAATTCACATGGAATTAGAAGTGGTAGTTTGGGAAATTCTTTTACAGGAATACTTCTCTTGACTTTGAGGTATAGAAAGAGAAAGACTTTGAATGAATACACTTGAAAGTGAACACTGCATTATATGAGACTTGAAATACATGAAACCTAAAGGGCCTTACTTCTGAGCCTGTTCTTGAAAAAGCCTGGGAAGATAGAATGAGTCATGTATATGATTATGAAATTAAAGAAAAACTATCCAAAATTCTCATTGACTGCCACATTTCTGAAGTTAGAAAAAGTGAAAAATGTGATTGTATACCAAGTCTCATCCTTAAATCCTGAAAAATAACAGTTCTTAAAAGTGAGGGAGGGGCCAAGGGAGGAAGACAGGTACATAGAATGAAGAAAATTGAAGTAAAAATTCTTAGAGATTAGAAAATATTAATTTTAGGTAAGAGAATAAATGAAATATTTACTCAGTGAATCAGCAATAATAAGGTTGATTAGTCAAATTAAAAACCTTTGAATTTAGAGTCATGATTACATAAATATGGGGAAAATCCTACCTTGTAGTTCTGGGGATCCCTTAATCACTCTATGTGTATACCTTATAGTTAAGTATGATATCCGCAGTACAAAAAAATTTTGCTCAGGAAAATCTGAGAGAGCTCAAGAGAAACAGCATGAAGGAGGGAGAGAGTAGAAGGAGAAGGAGAAGGACCATGAATGAGGGCTTGCAGGGATTGATCCCAGGACCCCAAATTCATGACCTGAGCCAAAGGCAGATGTTTAACTGACTGAGCCACCCACGTGCTCCTGGACAAAGACATTAATTAGCTTGCTTAAAATCACACAGTATGTGAAAGATGGGGTTCAAATTGTTTTTTACTTTTTAAAATTTTTATTATTGTTATTTTTAAAACAGATTTTATTTTTCAGAATAGATTTAGGTTCATAGCAAAATTAGGCAGAAGGTATGGAGATTTCCCATATAGCCTGTCCCCACACAAGCATAGCTTACCCCATTAACATCCTTCAGCAGCATGGTACATTTCTTATAACTGATGAATCCACATTGACATCTTATAATTCCCCTAAGTCCATAGTTCAGATGAGGATTTGTTCTTAGTGTCTTATATTCTATGGGTCTTGACAAGTATATAATGACATGTATCTATTATTATGGTATCGTACACAAGTATTTTCAATGCCTTAAAAATTCTCTGTGCTTTGCCTATTAATCTCTTTCTTCCCTCTATGCTGTGGCAACTACTGATATTTTTACTGTTTCATAGTTTTGTCTTTCCTGAATGCCATGTAGTTTGAATCATACAGCAATTAACCTTTACTGATTGGCTTTTTTCACTGAGTAATATGCATTTAAGTTAACTTTACATCTTTTAATAGCTTGACAGCTCATATTTCTTATTACCACTAAATAATACTCCATTACCTGGATGCACTGCAGTTTATCCATCCGCCTACTGATGGACATCTTGGTTGCTTCCATGTTTTGGCAATTATGAACAAAGCTGCTGTAGACACCCATGTGTAGGTTTTGGTGTGGATGTACATTTTCAGCTCTTTGGGTAGATACCAAGAAGTGTCATTGCTGGATCATATGGTAAGAGGCTATGTTTAATTTTGTAGGAAGCCTCCAAACTATGTTTTAAATGACTGTCATTTTGCATTCCCCCCAGAAATGAATGAGAATTCCTGATGTTTCACACTTCATCAGCATTTGGTGTTGTCTGCTCTGGAGTTTAGCCACTCTGACAGGTCCGCAGTGGTATCTCTTTTTTGTTTTAATTTGCATTTCTCTAATGACATATCATGTGAAGCATCTTTTCATATGTGTATTTGCCATCTGTAACTTTTAAAACTGTGGACCACAAATCTGTGCACATTTTAAAACAACACTTGCCGGCAGATGTGGGGTGTCAGCCTCTGGAACTAGAAGTGAGCAGTGGCTGATGTCTGAGGGCTGAGAGGCTGTGTGTGAAACAGGCTGAGTTAAATATCAGAGGACTTGGATCAGCTAAATGACATCTAAATGACAGTACTCCAGTTAATAAGCTTACAACAAATGGACCTTTTTTTAAAGTCATGATTTTCTTTGGAAAGACTTTTCTTATGTGAAAAATTAGCTTCCCCAGTCATTCTCTTGAATTATCAGGAAAAACGAACCAACCAACCAAACACTTTGCAGCTTAATAGGTACTGAATTGTACCCTCCAATTCATATATTGAAGCCCTAATTCCCAGTGTTACAACATTTGAAGATAGGGCCTTTATTGAGGTAATTAAAGTGAAATGAGGTCATAAGGATGGAACCATAATTTCATCAATGTCTTCATCGTAAGCAGATGAAACTGCAGAGTTTTGCTTGTGCAAAGGCCATGTAAGGACACAGAGCTGTCTGTGAGGCAAGGACAGAGACCTTGGGAGAAACCAACCTTGCCAGTATTTTGATTTTGGACTTACCACTTTTGCACTGTGGAAAACCAAATTTCTGTTGTTTAATCCAGTCTGTGGTGGCTGTTTTGTTATGGCAGCTCTAGCTGACAAAAATACAGCTCAACCAAAATGAAATGATTTTATCCACATTAAGGTACACCCAGGGTATATGTGCTCAGTGAAAATTGCAAGTTACAAATGGAATTCAAGGCAGTGCAGTGTATTCAATATCTTCTAGTTTTCCCTAGCTCAAATCTCTCACTGGATATTTTGAGTAGTAATGATGAAACTGGTTTTTTAAGATATCTCTAAGGACCCATAACAAAATGAAGGAATGGGATAATCCCATGTGATGGTAGAATATAAACCTGGTTTGCTATAATACAGTTGTACCATCATGAAAATAGAAGAGTTGCATCTTCTTCATAGTTGTGTTTTTACTATACTTTGATATACACAATGTTTAAAGTACTGACACATAGAAGTTTTTACTCCCCCTAAAAATAAATTCTGCTCCTATGAAAACATCTCTACCTACAGAATATGTGCTAAAAGTATGAAGCCTCCAGGCCAGGATAACATTTTGTCTGACTTAAAACAATTCAAAACATTTAGCAAATGGCCTGACAACTAAAGGAACAAAGGTAGATTTTCTCATCTCAAAAACTTTACTTAAATATTTTATATCATGTTGATATATTTTTACATTTATTTTTAATTTATTGTAGAAAAACTCAACTATATTTAGAAATAGAAAGAAAAGCATAATAAAATCCTTCACCATTACCCATCATCAACAGTTATCAACACCTGGCCCATCTTGTGTTATTTATATTCCTACACTTTTCCTCTTTTTACATCATTTCTGAGCAAATCTAAGATATCGTATTATTTCATCTGTAAACACTTCAGTATGTTTCTCTAAAATATATAGTACTTTTTTAAAGATACAATGTTTTCTTTATTATTCCAAAAATATAACAATGAATTCCTAATATTGGAAAAGAGCTAATCATTGTTCAAATTTTCCCAATTTTCTCACAAATGCTATAATTGTTCTTACAATTAAAACAAAAAAATCGGAATCAACTAAGTACCAAACATTGCAATTAGTTCAAATACCTCTTAAATCCCTTTTAGTATATGTCTTCTCTGATCTCTTTTTTAACATTACTTGCAACTTATTTATTGAATTAGAAATTATTAGAAATCCTTTGTCCAGTAGTTTCATATACTTTGTTCTTTGCTGATTGCATCCCTTATGTGCCTTTTAACATGTTCTTCTCTCTTTTTCAGTGGAGGTCATGGAGAGAACATGACTTCCACTTGAACCTCGAGTTGGACCTGGGCAATCAAAGTTCCCTGTCCTCTCCTATGTCCTTGGAATATAACTCTGCTCTCCAGTGAGAACCATTTTCAAGGGCACAGCCTTGAGAGAAAGCAATGTGCTGTTGAGATCATCTGGAGGGTATACATGACTGAGCCCAGTTAAGGCCTCTACACAATTTTTAAGATTCTAGTGTACGGGTGTGGAGATCTACCCATCTGGTGGCCACCCAAGACAAATCTTGTAAGTTGTTTTGCTTATTAAACCTGCACCTACCAATCTGAAATGGTTCATCTCTTTCTTTGGTCTCTCTTTGGCCTCTGTGTATGAGGCTGGTTTTAGATTTCACTTGGGGATTCTAGAGTTTGTGAGCCAATGTTCTTGTGTATTTTTCTATAGATTAGAACTGGAGGCATGATAAAATTAATACGTATTAATTTTTAGCAATTTTTTAGTAATACTGTTGCATAGACAGATGTCTCACATGAGGTGCGTAATGTGTATTTTTGTTGTTTTCTCATGTTAACAGTAGTTATTGATCAGTATGTAGATTAATGACTTCATTTGAGTATATAAAATGATATTATAATTCTATCTATTGCATAATTATAGTAACTGCAGTCTCCCTTAAAAGTAAACTTCTCATCTGCTGTGTGATTATCCAAAAGAACAATTATTGTAGAAAACAGTAGGGTACATGCGTAATTTTTTACATTTATTTCACAGCATAATGAATCTATTTACCAGCATTTGAAGATAATAATGAGTAATTATTATTTTTTTAGTATCATGATGAACTCATAAAGTTAAATGTATTTGAGGTGTTCAAATGATCTCAATTTCAATGCTTAAATTTTCTTATTTTCACTGAGTGTAAGACTCTTCAATACTACTGAGTCCTTTAACATGACCCTCATGGTATATTTGAGATATCTTCTGCTATCAAGGCTAAAATGTTTCCTGCAGACTTTGTATGGCTCCTTGCATTTTCTTCAAGGAGTCTTGGTTCATTTTATATGAAAATTATATATTAACACCACAATGTGGGCAATAAGAATGTTCTTTGTTACCAGGTTGTCATTGTTTTAAGAGTTTTCTGATGAAGATGGATTAGGAAAATCATTTTCTAAATTTTATATTTAGTGACTGCATTTAAATTTAATAGTATTTTATGATGGCTAATGTGTTATACAATTACAAACTCAAACTTATTGAGCTATATATATAAATTATATGTGTGTGTGTGTGTGTGTGTGTGTGGGTGTGTGTGTGTGTATTTAGAATCTACATTTATCCTTATCAACAGCAACTTAATTCCTAACTCTCTTGAGTGACCAACTAGAAATAGTTTTTTCTTATTTGTTTTATTTTATATTCTCTCCCTCCCCCTGCTTTTTGTTTCTGAAGTGGGAAAGTTAGAAAATGAATTGTATCAGTGTAGTTGAAAACAATACACCGGGGTTGTAGCAGGTATTGAAAAGATTTGGAAGGTAAAGCCAACAGCATTTAATCATAAGTTGTATGGGAAGAGTGAGGGAATGAGGGAAAACAATAACTCAAGTTTTTGGTCTTAGCAAGAGGGTAAATGGAAATGCCACTTACCGGAGCTAGGAAAGACTGGAGGGGAAATATACTTGAAGGAGAGGAAGATTGAGAATTATTTGGATTTGTCAAGTTTGGTAGGTCTAGCAGATGTCCAAGATTGGATTCAAGTACAGTTGTATCTAGTCCTCAACCAGAATGTAAGCTCCAAGAAGACGGCTACTTTTTGTGTGTTTGGTTCATGGCTGTAGCTTCAGTACTTAAAAGAGACATATAACAGGTATAATTCAATTCAATTATACGTTCATTGAGTGAATAAGCAAATGATTAAGCATTAAAATATATGTTCGAATGTAGCAAATATGTCTCTTCTTATTCCAAATGTGCACTCTCCAGTTCATATAATTTTAATCTTCTACTTAATCTGTATATGTTTCAGTTTACAGGAATCATGATACAGAGGCCATTTAATTCCTAATAGAAGAAATGAACCTTATCAGTCAATCAACTACTTAGACTTGAGTCCTTTGTTATCTTTATGTCTGGTAGTTTATCATCTTTTTTTTTTTTTTTTACTTTCTGAGGTAAAATTTGAAACACAAAGAGAAACAAGTGAAGGCTTTGGAATGGATTCTCAGGTTGCTCTTGAATATAGTGAATCTCAGTCCCAGTGTTTCACAATATGTCACTAGGGCATAGTAACACAAAGAAGCTTTTCTACCTGCTCAGATATCTCTAGTCTTAGTCTATTGGTATAAGATGGTTTTCCATGGACTATACCTTATTTTAAGCTTTCATGCGGTTTCTATACATGCATTGCCAATATTTTCTGAGGTGGCTACAAAAATGATATATTTATTGTTGGTTAACCTTTGTCTTCTTTTTGGCCTCAGAATTTCAGAGAAAGATGTCTTATTTTCTCTCTGATCTCACCAAAGCAAATGTTGGAAAAATGCGGTTGGTGTTTATTCTAGATCACATATTACATCATCACTTAAAACTGGATTAGCCCTTGTAGACCTAGCAGTGACACCAAGTCATTATTTTTAAATTGTGCCATGGGTGGTCAGGAATAGTGACACTCAGGTACGCATGAACAAGGGATCTCATTTAGGTGGAGAATGTGAATTACTTGTTTTTATTTAACATATGTTTTACAGTGCTCTTCTATACTATGCTATGAGTCTGAGATCCTAGGCTTCGTTTAAATTGTTATCAACATAAGCTGTGATACTGACTGATTTGTAACTAGTTTCATCAAGGTTTGTATAGGATCCTGCAGAATTTTGTCTAGGTACAATTAAATGTAAACTTTACAATCACAAATGAGGTGTTAAAATAGTATTATTCCATTATGACTGTATTTGTTATTTAAGGGCTTACTATAATCAATATATTTGAGCTTGAATTATATAAAAAGTTTTTTAAAACTGTCTATTCTATAGTACAGTATAGTTTGAATTTCAGACATGCAAGTTAATTCAGTAGTAGTAAACTCACTGTAAGGAAGTGTAAATAGCTGGCAAATAAAAATTTCAGGAATCTTTTCTATATTTATACTATTATCCCACATTTCAAAGTATGCCCAATTGCTCAATTAATATACAAGATTATAGATTGATTTTTTCAGTTCTATAAATGTGTTTGGAATGTAAGTTTTGGTTTACTTTTCTCATTCTATAAAGGGATAATGTGAAATTATTTGTTAACTGTAAACCAAATAGTCTATCCTTCTATAAGTAATTTTTTAAGCTTTTTGTAGATCTGAGGGCAAATGCCTCTCAGAAGTCTTGAATTCCTAAGATCATTATACTACATTTTAAAATAAACTTAATAATATACTTATTAATTTATAACCTTTTAATTTAAAGACTTTTCATGTGAGCTCAGACCCTTTTACAATGAAGACAAGTGCAGCATTGTATAAATTTAGGTAAATGCATTAGCTTGATGAGAATGCCCATGGGGTGTGAGAAAAAATAAACAAGTAAATGTTGAGACCTAAAGAAATCTGCCTGATTTGGCAGAAAAACTCCCACTTGATTCAGTAGGAGATAGAAGAAAAAGAATAGTAAAAAGGAGAAAAATTCAAGAGGAGACATAAGAAGACAAATATACTTATGTTGGTCTTTGAAGGTGAAGGCAAGAATCATATCCATTGTGGTTCTCGGTAGAACACAGTTTCTGATTTTTATAGTGCAGAATATTCTTGCTTTTTTTTTTTTTTTCTAGTAATGAAGATCAGCCTATGCACATTAAGGGAAACTGGGAATATACCAACATAAATTTGCTTGTTTATCCTATCTCCTTTCTCATCATACAAAGAACTAAACTGCATATATATAACATCCCATTTTATTTCTTTTATCTACTTCAGAGTAATTTCTAATGAGGACTAAAGTTGTTAAAATACACAAGTTTTGCTTGAATAATGTAAATATAATTATAGAGAATTATTTGTATTTGTAGTTTGCAAATGCATACTATTTTCTAAATTTTTACACTCTTGCCATGTGCTAGATGCTTTTGTATGTCTTATCATTGTTTTAGATTTTAGGCCTTAAGCCAAAGAAACTAAAACAAAATTATAGTCATGGATGACGTTATAAACTTACTAGAATCATATGGTTGTGATATAAAGAAGTATGACTTATTCTTTTTCAAATGTTTATTATACTTAGGAAATATAATAAAGGAAATATAAAACACAGAGACCAAGATGAGGAAGCTGGATATACTTAGTTGACTCTTCAGCAAAGGCTAACTTAACTGTTAAAATTTAAGTACAAATGCACATTTTCATGCAGAAGTACTTATGAAACATTCTGAAGTTTTACACAGAAGTATGTATGAAACATCATCTTTAGAAAATAGTGTTGACCAGAAAGAAAGGATGAAAAAGAGGTATGAGTTAAGTAAATTAAGCGACTGCTTAAAAATGGTTTTGAATATGGTTACTGACCTTCTTTCTACCATGAGCAATGATTAAACTGGAGATGTTAAAAATATCACCTTTGAAATTATTTCATTGCCTTGATATGTCCTTAGAAGTGAGCAGAATGATTAAAAATAGGAATTTCAACTGCATAATTTTAGAATCATATAATTATTTACATAGACACTGAAGGTGACCTTTCACAGAACTACTCTCTGATATTAATAAGAATAAGTAATTTAACCTGCCAAACAAACTTGATGAAAGAACTTCAGAATCTGTAGTTTTTTAAATCCTTCAAGGTTTATTGTTTCTGTACCTTGACAGAGCAAGAAGCTAATAGCTATAATGGATTAGCCTCCAGTAAAGAAAGTACTTAAAGTCCAGGCAGGCACAAAAATAGCTTACAATATGTTAGGAGGATGAGAGCACAGTATCTCAAAAATGTAATCCAAATGTTGCTCATTAGTTCTAATCCTATATCTAAAATTGAAACTGAGTAAGTCGTATTATGAAATTAGTGCTGATTTCAATAGAGTGCTACACCAAAGAACTCTATATTTTTGGAAATGACATTCATCCTGATGCAGTAGAAATGTGAAGGAAGACCTTTGAGAAAACGATTAGAATATGATTTTTTTTTTAGATTTTATTTATTTATTTGATAGAGAGAGAGAGAGAGAAAGAATAAGCAGGGTGAGTGGCAGAGGGAGAGGGAAAACCAAGCTCCCCGTGGGACTCAATACCAGGACCCTGGAATTATGACCCCAGCTGAAGGCAGATGCTTAACCAACTGAACCACCCAGACACTCCCATTCCTACCTTCCTTAAAATTAAATGCTGTGGCCTCCATTTGCTAAAACAGACTCCCGAAAACTGCTAGAGAATAGCAGAGAAACTAGTTGCAGGGCCAAAAAGCTAGACTATAGTCCTGAAATTTCTTTTCCATATATAGAATATGATATTTTAAATGTTTTGCTGACTTAAAATATCATTAAACATCTATAAATCAAGACATATCAATACAAGAGTGAGTCACTGTTCAGTTGAGGGAGGGACCTAGTTGCAAGCACAGCAGTAGGGAAACTAACCTTCTAAACTTAGTAGAGGCTCTGTACCCTTCCGATGGTTTCAGAGCTATCCCTGAACTCTGAAGGAGGAGGGAGAGAGCAATTTGCACCTCACTCCAATTTTCAGTACAGTTCTACAGACGTGAGAGACAGCCTGAGGAGAGAGGTATACCACAGTGGGTATTCATTTGGAGAAAATTTAACCCATCTCCTTACTGGGGGTAAGGATGCTAAGGGACCAAAGTGTATGACTTCCTTGTGACGCCCCTGCCTTCTTTGATATCCTTCCCTAATCACACAACTCATTTTTTTTTCATTTTCTGACCCCAAGTTTCTCTTATCATCAAAAACAAAATGTGATTACAATAAATGGAAGAAAGAATGAGGCCAGAATAATCCAGAATAATCCCACTCAAATTTCTTAGAAAATGGTAATTAATAATTATGCCGATGATAATGAAAATTATGAGCTAGGTAACAGTCTTAGCACTTTACCTGTATTTAATCTTCTCAATAAGTTAATAGAAGAGCAAACTAAGAATGGAACGAGTAAGAATTTGCCTTAAGCCACAAAGCAGCAAATCCAGCATTTGGAACCTAGCAGGCTGGTTCCATTTCTACAGTCTTTAATTACTGTTTTACACTGTTATGCAAGAACCATCCTCATATCACCTACCTTAGCTCAAAAATTCAAAAGTATAACTCCTTAGAGCTTTCTCAGAGTTGGCATCCTATATATCTTCATTGCGATGGAACATAGAAATACATTAAGGCTTTAAGATGGTTGCCAAGGAAAAACATACCACCTCAATTATGTTTCTTTGAACTCTAGTCCCATGAAATGAACTGTGAAAATGTTCAGAAACATTTTCACGTTGCATCCTCCTATATATTAAAAGCTTCTACAATATTGTGCAAAACCCAGTCGCTCACATTTCATTTGAAAACAAACTACCCCCTACTTTTTGGAGGATACCTCATAAGCTCTGGAGATACTGATTTTCCCAGAAACATCAGTTGAGAAATAAACACTGGCCTCGGGAAATAGATCAGAGGCTGAGTGGCCCACAGTAGCCTATTATGAAGTCAAAATACTGGGAAAGGATGGGGATAGACTCTCTCCCACTCTGCCAGAATCACACTTCATGAATTGATACTATTTTAAACATTTTCCCTAAACTTATGTATTTGCCCATATACCTTGTTTTCATTAGAAATATTAGGTGTTTGTTTTTAGTCCCTGCTGTGTTTCGTTTCATTAACAGAGGGAGAAACATCAGAGAGCTGGAAAACACTTTGCTTTAACATATATTTGCAGCTAAATCTGGGCACTGCTGGTTCCTTTAATCTGTAACAATACCAGCTGTAGAATGGAATGAAGAAATACAATATAAAAGGTCATTTAGCTCTGAATCTTTTCCTCCAGTTATGAATACAGACCACAAGTCAACTTAAAGATCAGAGCAATGGTTTGCAGTTTTATATCACCATAATTTGCCACCCCACGTTATCTAAGGTGGTGGAACTCTTCTAAATGCCTTTCCTTTTCCTTTCTCTCTAGAAAACTTGGCCTTCCAAAAGCTAGTTTTAAGAAAACTAGCAATTAATTACTGCATGGGAATTCTAAGCCTTACTTAGAGTGGCTGAAATTACAACATCTGGTACATGGAAATAAAACTCACCCAAATGAGAACAGAGGATATTTATTCATCTCTTGCTATAGCAAAGGATTCAGCTACCATCACTTGTATTTGGCAGAGGCTCAAAGTCAGACAGGGAAGTGGGGAAGCTTTATAGTAAAAAAGGGGAAGGCTTCAGGAATGTTCTGAATGGTTGGCAAAGGGAAGCTGGAGGGGCGGACTAGTGAAAGTGGGATAGCTTATGTGTTGGCTTGGGAGCTTATTTGAGTCTCTAAATACCTGAGCGATAGATATTCCACCTTATATGCCTGGTAATTGCCAACTGCAGAAATGCCCACATGCAGGGAGTGACCAGTCCAAAGCTTGAGCACTGCTGTTTCTGCCAGTGAGGAGGCAGGCAGGAGCTGGGAGTGAAGCAGGAGTGAGAGAGAGGGCGATGCCCTGACTTGGTTTCTGGGACTTAGAGTGCTAACATTCTTGAGTAGTGTTCACAGGCAAACAGGAAATAATAGCACACCAGATTTGTCCCGTGCACTCTAGTTTGCCAAATCCTGCACTAGACATTCATTTTCTTCCTCATATTTACACTTTCTTTGCCATGTTCTGGAAGAATTCCTTTTTTAAATATTCATTTGCTTTTTATTCAATTTTTTATTTCCAATTCCAATTACATTTTCAAGATGACTTTCTTATTCTCTGATTATTTATTTACTTTTTCAAGGCCATCTTGAAATTTAAGAATTGTCTGTCTTTACAAATTTTTCTAAGAATAGTAGCTTTCTCATAGCTAGGATTATCAGATTGATTAAAAAAGGAAAATAAATAAATGAAGACATTATTTAAAAATACCACCTATCCAATATTGCATGGGACATATTTATACTAATAAAACTTGGTTTTTATCTGCAATTAAATTTAACAAGGCATCCCATATTTTACCTGGCAACCTTTCTTCTCACCCTGGAGATATATCAGTTTCCTTTCTTCAGCTTATTCTTTACCTTCAATAAATGTACTGAGGTATCCACTGAAAGCTTTCTTCAGATTGTCTCTATTTTTATAGGTTAATGTTTTATTTTTATCCAATTTATGTATATATGTATGTATGTATGTATGTATATGTATGTATGTATTTAGAGAGAGCACAAGCAGGGAGAGGCAGATGGAGAAGGAGAGAGTATCTTTAAACAGCCTCCACGCTCAGCACACCTGTCGTGGGGCTCAATCTCAGGACCAGAACCATCAAAAGTCAGACACTCAATGACTGAGCCACCTAGGTGACCCCCCTTTATTACTCTTTAAATGAAATTTCAGGGAAAGAGAAAAGCAAGTGTGAGTGTGCAGACCTTATTGTTGAAGTAGAAATACTGTCAAGAGTGCTGTGAATTGTGTAAGACTGATGATTCACAGACCTGTAGCCCTGAAGCAAATAATACATTATTTTTTTAAAGATTTTATGTATTTATTTGACAAAGAGAGACACAGCAAGGGAGGGAACACAGCAGGGGGAGTGGGAGAGGGAGAAGCAGGCTTCCCGCTGAGAAGGAAACCCAATGCAGGGCTCAATCTGAGGACTCCGGGGTCATGACCCCAGCCGAAGGCAGCTGCCTAACGACTGAGCCACCCAGGAGCCCCACATTATATATTAGTAGAAAAGAAGAAGGTAAGAAAGAGAGAAAGAGAGAAAGAGAGAGAGAGAGAAAGAAAGAGAAAGAAAGAAAGAAAGAGAGAGAGGGAGAGAAAGAAAGAGAGAGAGAGAAAGAGAAGAAAGAAAGAAAATTTCATTTTTAAAAAAATGGGGGGGGGGTGCCTGGGTGGTTCAGAGTGTTAAAGCCTCTGCCTTCAGCTCAGGTCATGATCTCAGGGTTCTGGGATCGAGTCCCACATCGGATTCTCTGCTCAGCAGGGAGCCTGTTTCCCTCTTTCTCTGTCTACCTCTCTGCCTATTTGTGATCTCTTTCTCTGTCAAATAAATAAATAAAATCTTTAAAAAAAAGTCCTAAAAACTAGGTGCACCTGGGTGGCTCAATTGATTAAGTGTCTGCCTTTGGCTCAGGTCATGTTTGGCTCCCTACTCGTTGGGGAACCAGCTTCTCCCTTTCCCTCTGCTGCTCTCCTGCTTGTGCTCTCTGTCTCTCAAATAAATAAATAAAATCTTTTTTTAAAAAAGTTTTTAAAAATATAGAGTGGGACCAATCACACTACAAACACTTTTTAAATGTTTAAAACTTACATAATTTCTAATAATCATTTTGTAATTTTGACACTGGTATGTCGCTATATCTTGGATGTTTTTGTATTCTCTTTCAATATTGTTTGAAAACTGACCATTTGTTATCTGAATTTACATGTATTTGTTATCATCTTGTCAAAGGAATCCTATAATCACTAATTTATAATAGTAGCTTGCTGTTGTTCAGGAATAACTAAAGCTATAAGCTCATTGGAACAGTATCTGCCTCTCAAGTTACTACAGGTGAGAGTTTTATCAAGTCTTTTGTAACTGCCTATCAGTAATTATTATCCTTCAACTCTCTAAAAATTGTTTGTTTTGCCAGCCACCATTTGTTGTAATGGCAACACCCCACCTCTTGAACTAATCACATATCAATCAAAATAGGTTCAGTTAAACTTCTGGTAATGTGTAGTTGCCAAATCTCAGGAGCTTAAAACAACAAAGTTTATTTTTCACTTGTTATTTTTACACCTCGGCAAAAGGGACTCATGGTCATCTGGGGTACCCCTAAAAGTGGGAAAAATTATGTTGGAATTCCGTGCTTTTGCTCAGAAAAAACATGTTTTATTTCTGTTCATATTTTCTTGGACAACCCAAGTTATATTATTACTATACTCTATTTCAAGTCAGTGATGAAGTAGAATCCTACCATGTGCCCAGAAGGGAAAAAAATCAGAACATTTGGTGAATAGCTCAAATGACTACTATAATAGTGAAACTAATTCTTCGTCAGATTTCAAGCATCTATCAGTTAAAATCCCATCAAGTTTTAAAAAGGGCAGTTTAACATCAAGAAACACCTAACCGAATTAAGAAAAAAAGGGAAAGGAAAAATGAAAGGAAACAAGAATAAGAAGGAGGTTCAGAAAACATTTTTTTTTCTTCCTGTATTCTTTTAAATTATACTGTCAATCTTGATGTACTAGTGCAGGCATCATCAAACTTTTTCTGTAAAGGACCAGATAGTAAATATTTTAGGTTTTGTGTGCCAGAGGGCTTCTTAACTATCAACTCTGCATTAAAATACAAAAGCAGCCATAGATAATGTTAATGAATGGGTGTGGGTGTGTTCATAAAACTTTATTTACAAAAACAGATGGTACAGCAGATTTGGTCCACAGGCAGTATTTTGCTGACCTCTGCAATAAGAATCTGTATGTTGCACATATTTTGACAAATGAGATATCTGCTAACGGCCAAAAGAGACCAATGGAATTTTTAGACTCCGAATGTGAGCAAAGCTTACGCTGGAGCTTTAACTGCATAAAAAGAGTAATATGTAAGTTTGTGGATAAAAAATGAAATTTTGAGGTAGTGAATATATGTGCACATCATTTTTGCACTCCCTTGTAAAGATATTATTAATCTGACAGTGAACTTTCAGATTAAATGAATTTTGTGATGAAGTAACCATACTGCTAATATATACAAATAATATTTGGAGAAACATAATTTGAGCATATACTATAAGAAGCGACAAAAAGCCAAAAGTATAGATCTCTGAAAAATCTGTGAAGATAAGTTCTGCTCTTCCATAATCTCTCCCTGCAAATGATAGATGTCAATGTGAAAAATCTCTTTGCTGGCAGAGTTCTTCCTTCAGTGTGAAAATCCATAAACAAAATTATCGTCTTTTATAGATGTAAAAAATTCATTCTGTTCTGCCTTATAGAGACCATATGTCTACATGTCCATGGAAGAGAAATGTGATTGAAGCATTGAGACATATTTGGGACTCTAATTTAGCTGTCTTGTTATCAGAATCAATTGCCATAGCTGGATAAATTGGGCAGTGAGGCATAGTTGTAAAGAATGCCATAATGATCAAATTAACCATGCATTGATTTTTAGAATCATGTCTAATTATGCAGTACTTCTCTCTAATAGAATTTTGATTTGGGGATAGCGTAAGTGATAAAGAGTGATAAGGAATGAGTTCTGTTTTAATGATTTATTTGGGCCCTCTAAAGAATAAAGACAGAGGAGCTGGCTTGGGAAATTAGGAGGTGAGATAGCAAGTCATGAAATCATTGTTTTGGAGTTGGCATTTTCCAGTAAACTGAAGCATGCGGATCATTTACAACCCAGGGGTTCTCCCTAGAAAAATTCTTGTGTTTATATAGAAGACACATAAAAGAATGACTGTAGTAGTATTGTACGTATTAGCATAACTCCAATAACTAAATGTCCATAAATAGCAGAGTAGATTAGTATAAATTATATATTCATCTAAGAAAATAATCCATCTCAGAGTTGCTTGGGTGGCTCAGTTGTTAAGCGTCTACCTTCAGCTCAGGTCATGATTCCAGAGTATCATCTTTGGGCTCCCTGCTTGGCAGGAAGCCTGCTTCTCCCTCTCTCACTCCCCCTGCTTGTGTTCCCTCTCTAGTTGTGTTTCTGTCAAATAAATAAATAAAATCTTAAAAAGAAAAGAAAAGAATCCATTTCAATAAAAATGAAAAAAAACCTACCACTATTGAATTAATATGAATTAGAAAAATATGTTATTTGAACCCCCCATTGGGTGTAGAGATTGCTTAAAAAAATATGTAAGCTAAAGGTGTTACTCATACAAGAATATTTATAATATGATTTCATTAATTTAAATTTTATAAGCATTATAAATTAAACAAAATATTGATTATGGTGCATATACAGGTGGAAAACTATAAAATAAAGGAAGGAAATAATTGCCCTTGAAGTGAAGATACTGCTTAACACAGAGTGGGTAGTTGAGGGAAGAAGATCTAGAAGAATAATATAGGGAGCATCTAAAGAAGATAATTTTCAATGTCTTCATCTGTAAAGGAGTATGTGGGTGTTCTTGAAATTATTTGTATATTGCTTATGGTCTTTTTAGGATATTTTACATTAAGAAATTAAAATAGTTTCTGACCCTCTATGCTGAATACATTGAGGGCAACTTTCTTTTCACAAATTAATTGCAAAGAACATCAGACATGTAAGTCTTATCTTCCTCAACTGCCTCTTCCACATACACACACGTGCAAGCACAGCAAACCTGCAATTAGTCCCTGGTACTAAATGTAATTTTCAATAATTAACAATAAATATAAATTTTATTCTGTTGTGGGTGTCAATATAAGCAATCAACTGACCTAATTGATTAAAATCATATTTTCTCTAGCTAAAATAGTCTGTTCTTCTATATAAACCCAAGGGAGTAATCACAGTAAATCTTGTGTTATAAAATCAGTGAGGCAGGTATAGTATGTATAAAATTTATGGAACCCAGCTTAAAAACTACGTGTTAAATTGAGTGTGGCCTGGATTGACTTTGAGACAGAAGAGTCAGAGAAAAGAACGCCCTCAAGAAACCAAATCCCCTAAGAAGCAAGATGAAAAGAGAGTATGACTCAATTTACTCACTCAAAAGCACTTACATACCTATTATATTCCAGGAAATGTACTCATTTTAAGGTAAAGATATGGAAAGATGGTGATCTGATACTTGACCAGGAATAAAAATTAGAATAAGTGGCTATTTTTTCTCCCAAAATCAACCCTAGAGAAATTATAAAAGATAACAGAACTCAGAAAACATCACAACAGAAGCTTTTCTAGGAAGAGAAATCTCTTTCAAACTAGGGGCTGACTGTTCCAGCCATGTGTGGAAGGTTGATCAGAAGATACAGAGAGCATAAATTGCAGGAAAGCTGCTTATGTTCAGTTACCATTTTTTTTTTCCAATATGTCATAAGACATTCTTCCTTTTTCACTTCTTTGTAGAAATTTACCCAATGTTGTTGGAAAAACCTTGCTGGAGTACAAGGTTTTATAAACACTTAGGACTGAGCATCCCTCACTCTGCCCCAATAGCAAGGGTCAGTAAATTTCAATCTAAGAATACTATTTTCTCAGGTTCTGAAGCCCTCTAACAGTTTGAAGAAAGGCAGTATGTTGGAAGCAGAAACATCAGAATGGATAGATCAAGAACTAAAAATAAGGGTGCTTGGGTGGTTCAGTGGGTTAAAGCCTCTGCCTTCAGCTCAGGTCATGATCTCAGGGTCTGGGGATCAAGGCCCAAGTCAGGCTCTCTGCTCAACAGGGAGCCTGCTTCCTCCTCTCTCTCTCTGCCTGCCTCTCTGCCTACTTTGATCTCTCTCTCTCAAATAAATAAATAAGAGCTTTTTTTTTTTAAAACAAAAATGGGATCAGGTGGAAATACTGGAATGAAAATTGAAGAGTGGGAATGATAACAGAGTAGATTTGGGAATACAGGGATGTATACACTTGTATTTGTAATAATAAGATTGACTGAAGAACTGTTACAAAGGAAACAAGAAAGTAAAGGAATATTGAAAAATCTAAGTGAAAAGATAACATTCTCAGAAAGTGGAAAAAAATTTAAAAAATTAATTGGAAAAATATTTTGAGAAATGCAAAATAAACTTTCTGGAGTTAAAGAAGAGAGAAAGACCTCAACATAAAAGGGCACATAGAATGTCAAAGGAGAGAATTAAGAACATTATAAAGAGAGCCCCATAGAGATGGCAGAGCTGAAAAGTCCAGTACATTAAATAAAATTAATAAAATGGACAAAAGAAAGGGTCAGTGAACTTAAAGGCGGATGAAAAACTTGTGCAATGTGCAAAAAAAAAAAAAAAAAAAAAAAAAAAAAAAAAAAAAAAAAAAAAAAAAAAAGAATAAAAAAATAAACATAGGCTCTGTAACTCCTGGGATAATATTAATTAGGAAACATACCTATACTTGGAATCCATAAAAAAAGTAGAAAAAAAATGAGCTTGAAGAAATATTTGAAGAAATAAAAGAGTGTCTAAAACTTTCTCAAAGTTGGTAAAAAAATATATAAATATAAGAATCCAAGTACTCCACAAATCCTAATCGGTATAAATAAGAATATAATGCTTCAACATATCACAAGCAAATTGCTGAAAGCCAGGAGAGAGAGAGAGAAGAAGAGAGAGAAATAAAAAGACGCATCACTCAACAGGGTAAAAATGATGGCAGGCTTCTCATTAGTAACAATACGGACTGGAAGATAATGGGATGGTATCTTTAAAAGGAATGAAAAGGACAAAAACCTGTCAAAGAAGAATTTTTACCCAGTGAAAATACCTTACAAAATTGAAAGCCCAAATAAAGTCACTTTCAGACAAATGAAAGGTAAAAACTACTACTAGCAGATCTGCACATAAGAAATGACAAACAAAAATTTTCAGTGTCTTCTAAAAATGTTTCAAAGACAACTGGATTTCCACTGCAAAGTATGTACCAAAACAGCACAAAAACTGAGGAGTAAATTGAAAGCCCAAATAAAGTCACTTTCAGACAAATGAAAGGTAAAAACTACTACTAGCAGATCTGCACATAAGAAATGACAAACAAAAATTTTCAGTGTCTTCTAAAAATGTTTCAAAGACAACTGGCTTTCCACTGCAAAGTATGTACCAAAACAGCACAAAAACTGAGGAGTTTATGGAGTCCTATTGATTTAAGACTTTTAGATTTTATATACTATGGTACAATATTAACTATAAAAAGACTATGATGAGTTAAGAATTAATATTGTAATGTCCAGACAAACCACTAAAAAAACCAGCAATGAATGAGGGTAGTTAAAAAATAAATTGATGAAATAAAATGAAATCCTAAATGAATTTTAAAATTCAGTCATCCCAAAAGAAGTCGGGAAAGAGGAAGAGAGGTACAAAAATCAGAGAAGCAAACAGAAATGAATAGCAAAATGATAGGCCAATAGACACACATATCAGTAAGTAACTAAAGTGTAAATATGCCAAACATTCCAATTAAAAAGCAGAGATTATCAGACTAGATAAGAGACACCCAACTCCATCTGTCTGAAAAGCACATACTTTAACATAAAACCAAAGATAGACTGAATAATAAAGGGATAGAAAAAGATAAACCACATGCACTTCACATACAAGACAACTGCTATGTCTATGTTAATAACAGGAAAATGGAACTCCAAATGTCTTTCCAGATATAAAAAGGGACAGATTTTTCAATTCTTTAGGAAACAATAACCACATATATGTATGACCTTACTGAGATTCAAAATGCGTTAAGAAAAACAGAAAACTACACAAATACACAAAGATACTGGGAGATTTTAATAACCATATCTGTTGATTATCCAACAGCAAGTTGATTTTGTGAAAATCTGTTGATTTTCTGACAGCAAATCCTGATATTTTATTTTTTTTCCTCTCTGTGTTTTGTTTTGTTTTTAATGAAAGTTAAAATAAATTGAAATGCAAATCTCTTCCCAAGTGTGCCATATTAATCTTACCCCTTTTCTGGTCTAATCGAAGCTCCACACAGTTCATACCCTTTTGGAGTGACTGATCCATAATTATGGCCCAAACTTTATGCATTTCAACTGAACGGTATTACTTATTTCTTAATCATTTTGGCCTGACTTACAGGGCTCTTCACAAGGTTCTCTATCATGTTCTGTTAACCACATGCCCACTTAGCTACAGGGCACACTGAACCCTGCCTGTGTTTGGTTGTAGCTTCCTCTACTTCTCTCCTCCCCTGCAATTATGCCTGGTTAGAAATTCCAGCTAGTTCACAGCCATTTCCTTCTCTAGATCATTTATAAAGATTAAAATCAGCAGACGTCCAAGGACTAATTTCAGCAGGATGCCAGATAAGTATATTCTTCATATATAAGTATTTGTCTGTTAACAAGGAAATGAGATAAAGGAAAATGTCTACTCGAATAACTGTTGGTAGGTAGGAGAGAGTTAGGTATAAAAGCTGACAAAATGTTGTATGTCCAGAATTCATAGCAACAAAGAAACTTTGGTGTTGGAAGCCTCAGTTAAAAAGGGAGCTACTTGGAGCAGATAATTATTAGGTTAGAACATTCAGACACCTACAACAAGCAGAAACAGTGTGATAACCCTGCAGGCAAGCATTTTATTAAAGATGTGGGGAGTCAGGCTGCCAGGGAGAAAAAGGTGTTAATGGAGTTATTAGGAAGATTTTAAGATGCTATCGAAGATTTTGGAGAGCAGGAACAATGAACAGCATAGAAAAACTAGACCAGTTTTTCTTGCATACTCAGCACAGAGATACCTACTGTCTTTAATACTCTAAGAAAGTGGGAAAGGACTGTGCATTTGAAACAACCTCTGGTATGGCTCTCAGCCCTCGAGCCACACAGGCACTCATGTTTCACAGCATGGCATGATTTATTAAACCATATTTCTGTTTGTGAAACACATTCAATCATCTAAACAGAAGTCTTCTTTCTACATTTTACATCCATTTCCAAAAAGTCTGACTCCTCCCTTAGATATTTCTCAGATCATTCTATCCTCCCCAACCCTACCACCACTACCTTTGTTTAGAACCTACTTCTAATATGATCTATTTAAATAATTCAGAATTTGTCTTCTTTTGCCTAATGTAACTTAGGTAAGTCATAGAACTTCTAATGCTGATGAAGATGAAGATAATGCTACAGTTACTACTACTTCTTTTGTCTACTATTTATTTAACCATAGGCACAGCACTTTCTGTACATTATTTCAATTTTCCTTGAAGACAAATGGGATAATAGTATCTCTTATTATAATTGGATAAACAGAAAGTTGAGTCACTTACCAAAAGTCACATGTATCTAGTACGTGGGATCACACATTGTATTACTTTCTTATTGCTAATTAGTGACTTAAAAAATCATAGGTATTATCTTAAAGTTTTGAAGATTAGAAGTCCAAAATGGGTCTGAGTGGGCTCTGTGGCTGAGGTTTTCTATAGGCTGTGAGGTGGCATCCATTTTATTGTTTTTTCAAACCTTTAAAGATTTTTATTTATTTATTTGACAGAGAGAGAGATCACAGGCAGGCAGAGAGGCAGGCAGAGAGAGAGGAGGAAGGGCCTCCTTTGGTCTTGATCCCAGGACCCTGAGATCATGACCTGAGCCAAAGGCAGAGGCTTTAACCCACTGAGCCACCCAGGCGCCCTTTTTCAAGCCTTTAGAGACTGACCTCCTCCTTTGGCTCAGGGGCCCCTTCTATTTTCAAAGACATCAATGACAAGTCAAGCCTTCTTTACACTGCATTCATTCTGACACTCTTCTGCTCCTCTCTTGCAAATTTAAAGGACCCTAGTAATTACATCAGGTCCATCTAGTAATACAAAATAATCTCCTTATTTTCAGATCAGCTAATTAGCAATCTTAATTACCTCTTGCCATGCAACCTAACATAGTAACAGGTTCCAGGGATTTCAACACACACATCTTTGGGGGACCGTTATTCTGTCTATTGCAGATATAAACGGAGGTCTCTGGCCTCTAAGATTCTATATTACTATTCACTACTCAATTTTAGCAGTACCATTCTTTTTTTTTCCCTTTTTATTTATTTGTTTGTTTGTTTATTTATTTATTTATTTATTTATTTATTTATTTATTTAACAGAGAGAAACACAGAGGGAACATGAGCAGGGGGAATGACAGAGGGAGAAGCAGGCTTCCCGCTGAGCAAGGAGCCGTATGTGGGGCTCGATTCCAGGTCTCCAGGTCATGACCTGAGCCGAAGGCAGTTGCTTAACAAACTGAGCCACCCAGGCAGCCCTAGTGGTACCATTCTAACACAGAAATGGGATTGTTTGTACTCACACTTAAAAAGCATTAATGATTCAATATTTCCTTTAAGATGAAGAATTAACCTAGTATGTGAGTTCCTTTATAAATCAGACTCAACATATTCTCCTACAGTAGGGTTTCCCTGCTTCCCACCATGTTGTTAAGTATGGGCCACACTGACATGGGTGCTACTCACTGAAAGCAGTGTTGTGCTTGACACATTCTAATCTGTGCATCTGTCATATTCTCTGTTCTTTTTCCACCTAGAAACTTATTAAGGATAGAATTCAAGTACCAATCTTTTTTTTTCTTTTTAAAGATTTTATTTATTTACTTGACAGAGAGAAACACAGCGAGAGAGGGAACACAAGCAGGGGGAGTGAGAGAGGGAGAAGCAGGCTTCCCACCAAGCAGGGAGCCTGATGTGGGACTCCATCCTGGGTCTCCAGGATCATGACCTGAGCCGCAGGCAGTCGCTTAACCAACTGAGCCACCCAGGCGACCCATCAAGTACCAATCTTTTTTTATGTTAACTCTAGTATATTTAACATACCATGTTATATTAGTTTCACATATACAATATAGTGATTCAGCAATTCCATACATCACTTGGTACTCATAACAAGTACCCTCCTTAACCCCCATCATCTATATCACCCATTCCCCACCCCTCTCCCCTCTACTAACCATCAGTTTCTTCTTTGGAGTTAAGAACCTATTTCTTAGGTTCTTTTTGTTGTTGTTGTTCACTTGTTTTGTTTCTTAAATTCCACATATGAGTGAAATTATTGGCATTTGTCTTTTTCTGACTGACTTATTTCACTTAGTATTATACTCTCCTACTCTATCCATGTCAATGTAAACGGCAAGATTTTATTCTTTTTATGGCTGAGTAATATTCCATTGTAAATATATATACCACATCTTCCTTATCCATTCATAAATCGATGGAAATTTGGGCTGCTTCCATATTTTTGTTACTGTAA